>CM065480.1:49668091-49915659 GCA_032873175.1 Leptopilina drosophilae | reverse complement strand
TTTCAATTTTCGGTAACTTTTTGCCAGTTTATTTTTTTTTTAAGCATTTTGTAAAATTTTTCTGATAATTGGAACAAAAACAAGCAACTTCTTCTTTAGACGCATTTTTCTAGCACAAAAAATTAAAAAAGTTACAGAGGTTTTTCCAAATTTCCAGAAATTTTTTCATTTTGAAAAATCAATTTTCGGTAACTTTTTGCCAGTTTATTTTTTTAAGCATTTTGAAAATTTTTCTGATAATTGGAACAAAATCAAGCAACTTCTTCTTTAGACGCATTTTTCTAGCACAAAAATTAAAAAAGTTACAGAGGTTTTTCCAAATTTCCAGAAATTTTTTCATTTTGAAAAATCAATTTTCGGTAACTTTTTGCCAGTTTATTTTTTTTAAAATTTTGAAAATTTTTCTGATAATTGGAACAAAAACAAGCAACTTCTTCTTTAGACGCATTTTTTCTAGCACAAAAATTAAAAAAAGTTACAGAGGATTTTCCAAATTTCCAGAAATTTTTTCATTTTGAAAAATCAATTTTCGGTAACTTTTTGCCAGTTTATTTTTTTAAGCATTTTGAAAATTTTTCTGATAATTGGAACAAAAACAAGCAACTTCTTCTTTAGACGCATTTTTCTAGCACTAAAATTAAAAAAAGTTACAGAGGTTTTTCCAAATTTCCAGAAATTTTTTCATTTTGAAATTTCAATTTTCGGTAACTTTTTGCCAGTTTATTTTTTTAAGCATTTTGAAAATTTTTCTAATAATTGGAGCAAAAACAAGCAACTTCTTCTTTAGACGCATTTTTCTAGCACAAAAATTAAAAAAGTTACAGAGGTTTTTCCAAATTTCCAGAAATTTTTTCATTTTGAAATTTCAATTTTCGGTAACTTTTTGCCAGTTTATTTTTTTTTAAATTTTGAAAATTTTTCTCATAATTGGAACAAAAACAAGCAACTTCTTCTTTAGACGCATTTTTCTAGCACAAAAATTAAAAAAGTTACAAAGGTTTTTCCAAATTTACAGAAATTTTTTAATTTTGAAATTTCAATTTTCGGTAACTTTTTGCCAGTTTATTTTTTTTATGTATTTTGAAATTTTTCCTTATAACTGGAACAAAACCATGCAACTTCTTTTTTAGACGCATTTTTCTAGCACAAAAATTAAAAAAGTTACAGAGGTTTTTCCAAATTTCCAGAAATTTTTTCATTTTGAAAAATCAATTTTCGGTAACTTTTTGCCAGTTTATTTTTTTAAAATTTTGAAAATTTTTCTGATAATTGGAACAAAAACAAGCAACTTCTTCTTTAGACGCATTTTTCTAGCACAAAAATTAAAAAAGTTACAGAGGTTTTTCCAAATTTCCAGAAATTTTTTCATTTTGAAAATTCAATTTTCGGTAACTTTTTGCCAGTTTATTTTTTTAAGAATTTTGAAAATTTTTCTGATAATTGGAACAAAAACAAGCAACTTCTTCTTTAGACGCATTTTTCTAGCACAAAAATTAAAAAAGTTACAGAGGTTTTTCCAAATTTCCAGAAATTTTTTCATTTTGAAATTTCAATTTTCGGTAACTTTTTGCCAGTTTATTTTTTTTTCAATTTTGAAAATTTTTCTGATAATTGGAACAAAAACAAGCAACTTCTTCTTTAGACGCATTTTTCTAGCACAAAAATTAAAAAAGTTACAGAGGTTTTTCCAAATTTCCAGAAATTTTTTCATTTTGAAATTTCAATTTTCGGTAACTTTTTGCCAGTTTATTTTTTTAAGCATTTTGAAAATTTTTCAGATAATTGGAACAAAAACAAGCAACTTCTTCTTTAGACCGCATTTTTCTAGCACAAAAAATTAAAAAAGTTACAGAGGTTTTTCCAAATTTCCAGAAATTTTTTCATTTTGAAATTTCAATTTTCGGTAACTTTTGCCAGTTTATTTTTTTTAGCATTTTGAAAATTTTTCTGATAATTGGAACAAAAACAAGCAACTTCTTCTTTAGACGCATTTTTCTAGCACAAAAATTAAAAAAAGTTACAGAGGTTTTTCCAAATTTCCAGAAATTTTTTCATTTTGAAATTTCAATTTTCGGTAACTTTTTGCCAGTTTATTTTTTTAAGCATTTTGAAAATTTTTCTGATAATTGGAACAAAAACAAGCAACTTCTTCTTTAGACGCATTTTTCTAGCACAAAAATTAAAAAAGTTACAGAGGTTTTTCCAAATTTCCAGAAATTTTTTCATTTTGAAAATTCAATTTTCGGTAACTTTTTGCCAGTTTATTTTTTTAAGCATTTTGAAAATTTTTCTGATAATTGGAACAAAAGCAAGCAACTTCTTCTTTAGACGCATTTTTCTAGCACAAAAATTAAAAAAGTTACAGAGGTTTTTCCAAATTTCCAGAAATTTTTTCATTTTGAAAAATCAATTTTCGGTAACTTTTTGCCAGTTTATTTTTTTAAGCATTTTGAAAATTTTTCTGATAATTGGAACAAAAACAAGCAACTTCTTCTTTAGACGCATTTTTCTAGCACAAAAATTAAAAAAGTTACAGAGGTTTTTCCAAATTTCCAGAAATTTTTTCATTTTGAAAAATCAATTTTCGGTAACTTTTTGCCAGTTTATTTTTTTTTAAATTTTGAAAATTTTTCTGATAATTGGAACAAAAACAAGCAACTTCTTCTTTAGACGCATTTTTCTAGCACAAAAATTAAAAAAGTTACAGAGGTTTTTCCAAATTTCCAGAAATTTTTTCATTTTGAAATTTCAATTTTCGGTAACTTTTTGCCAGTTTATTTTTTTAAGAATTTTGAAAATTTTTCTGATAATTGGAACAAAAACAAGCAACTTCTTCTTTAGACGCATTTTTCTAGCACAAAAATTAAAAAAGTTACAGAGGTTTTTCCAAATTTCCAGAAATTTTTTCATTTTGAAAAATCAATTTTCGGTAACTTTTTGCCAGTTTATTTTTTTAAGGATTTTGATTTTTTTTCTGATAACTGGAACAAAAACAAGCAACTTCTTCTTTTGACGCATTTTTCTAGCACAAAAATTAAAAAAGTTACAGAGGTTTTTCCAAATTTCCAGAAATTTTTTCATTTTGAAAAATCAATTTTCGGTAACTTTTTGCCAGTTTATTTTTTTAAGCATTTTGAAAATTTTTCTAATAATTGGAGCAAAAACAAGCAACTTCTTCTTTAGACGCATTTTTCTAGCACAAAAATTAAAAAAGTTACAGAGGTTTTTCCAAATTTCCAGAAATTTTTTCATTTTGAAATTTCAATTTTCGGTAACTTTTTGCCAGTTTATTTTTTTAAGCATTTTTAAAATTTTTCAGATAATTGGAACAAAAACAAGCAACTTCTTCTTTAGACGCATTTTTCTAGCACAAAAATTAAAAAAGTTACAGAGGTTTTTCCAAATTTCCAGAAATTTTTTCATTTTGAAATTTCAATTTTCGGTAACTTTTTGCCAGTTTATTTTTTTAAGAATTTTGAAAATTTTTCTAATAATTGGAACAAAAACAAGCAACTTCTTCTTTAGACGCATTTTTCTAGCACAAAAATTAAAAAAGTTACAGAGGTTTTTCCAAATTTCCAGAAATTTTTTCATTTTGAAATTTCAATTTTCGGTAACTTTTTGCCAGTTTATTTTTTTTTTAAATTTTGAAAATTTTTTTGATAATTGGAACAAAAAACAAGCAACTTCTTCTTTAGACGCATTTTTCTAGCACAAAAATTAAAAAAGTTACAGAGGTTTTTCCAAATTTCCAGAAATTTTTTCATTTTGAAAAATCAATTTTCGGTAACTTTTTGCCAGTTTATTTTTTTTAAAATTTTGAAAATTTTTCTGATAATTGGAACAAAAACAAGCAACTTCTTCTTTAGACGCATTTTTCTAGCACAAAAATTAAAAAAGTTACAGAGGTTTTTCCAAATTTCCAGAAATTTTTTCATTTTGAAAATTCAATTTTCGGTAACTTTTTGCCAGTTTATTTTTTTAAGAATTTTGAAAATTTTTCTGATAATTGGAACAAAAACAAGCAACTTCTTCTTTAGACGCATTTTTCTAGCACAAAAATTAAAAAAGTTACAGAGGTTTTTCCAAATTTCCAGAAATTTTTTCATTTTGAAATTTCAATTTTCGGTAACTTTTTGCCAGTTTATTTTTTTAAGCATTTTGAAAATTTTTCTGATAATTGGGACAAAAACAAGCAACTTCTTCTTTAGACGCATATTTCTAGCACAAAAATTAAAAAGTTACAGAGGTTTTTCCAAATTTCCAGAAATTTTTTCATTTTGAAAATTCAATTTTCGGTAACTTTTTGCCAGTTTATTTTTTTAAGAATTTTGAAAATTTTTCTGATAATTGGAACAAAAACAAGCAACTTCTTCTTTAGACGCATTTTTCTAGCACAAAAATTAAAAAAGTTACAGAGGTTTTTTCCAAATTTCCAGAAATTTTTTTCATTTTGAAAAATCAATTTTCGGTAACTTTTTGCCAGTTTATTTTTTTTAAGCATTTTGAAAATTTTTCAGATAATTGGAACAAAAACAAGCAACTTCTTCTTTAGACGCATTTTTCTAGCACAAAAAATTAAAAAAAGTTTACAGAGGTTTTTCCAAATTTCCAGAAATTTTTTCATTTTGAAATTTCAATTTTCGGTAACTTTTTGCCAGTTTATTTTTTTAAGAATTTTGAAAATTTTTCTAATAATTGAAACAAAAACAAGCAACTTCTTCTTTAGACGCATTTTTCTAGCACAAAAATTAAAAAATTTACAGAGGTTTTTCCAAATTTCCAGAAATTTTTTCATTTTGAAATTTCAATTTTCGGTAACTTTTTGCCAGTTTATTTTTTTAAGCATTTTGAAAATTTTTCAGATAATTGGAACAAAAACAAGCAACTTCTTCTTTAGACGCATTTTTCTAGCACAAAAATTAAAAAAGTTACAGAGGTTTTTCCAAATTTCCAGAAATTTTTTCATTTTGAAAAATCAATTTTCGGTAACTTTTTGCAAGTTTATTTTTTTAAGAATTTTGAAAATTTTTTCAGATAATTGGAACAAAAACAAGCAACTTCTTCTTTAGACGCATTTTTCTAGCACAAAAATTAAAAAAGTTACAGAGGTTTTTCCAAATTTCCAGAAATTTTTTCATTTTGAAATTTCAATTTTCGGTAACTTTTTGCCAGTTTATTTTTTTAAGAATTTTGAAAATTTTTCTAATAATTGGAACAAAAACAAGCAACTTCTTCTTTAGACGCATTTTTCTAGCACAAAAATTAAAAAAGTTACAGAGGTTTTTCCAAATTTCCAGAAATTTTTTCATTTTGAAAATTCAATTTTCGGTAACTTTTTGCCAGTTTATTTTTTTAAGAATTTTGAAAATTTTTCTGATAATTGGAACAAAAACAAGCAACTTCTTCTTTAGACGCATTTTTCTAGCACAAAAATTAAAAAAGTTACAGAGGTTTTTCCAAATTTCCAGAAATTTTTTCATTTTGAAAAATCAATTTTCGGTAACTTTTTGCCAGTTTATTTTTTTAAGCATTTTGAAAATTTTTCTGATAATTGGAACAAAAACAAGCAACTTCTTCTTTAGACGCATTTTTCTAGCACAAAAATTAAAAAAGTTACAGAGGTTTTTCCAAATTTCCAGAAATTTTTTCATTTTGAAAAATCAATTTTCGGTAACTTTTTGCCAGTTTATTTTTTTAAGCATTTTGAAAATTTTTCAGATAATTGGAACAAAAACAAGCAACTTCTTCTTTAGACGCATTTTTCTAGCACAAAAATTAAAAAAGTTACAGAGGTTTTTCCAAATTTCCAGAAATTTTTTCATTTTGAAAAATCAATTTTCGGTAACTTTTTGCCAGTTTATTTTTTTAAGAATTTTGAAAATTTTTCTGATAATTGGAACAAAAACAAGCAACTTCTTCTTTAGACGCATTTTTCTAGCACAAAAATTAAAAAAGTTACAGAGGTTTTTCCAAATTTCCAGAAATTTTTTCATTTTGAAAAATCAATTTTCGGTAACTTTTTGCCAGTTTATTTTTTTAAGCATTTTGAAAATGTTTTTGATAATTGGGACAAAAACAAGCAACTTCTTCTTTAGACGCATTTTTCTAGCACAAAAATTAAAAAAGTTACAGAGGTTTTTCCAAATTTCCAGAAATTTTTTCATTTTGAAAAAATCAATTTTCGGTAACTTTTTGCCAGTTTATTTTTTTTAGCATTTTGAAAATTTTTCAGATAATTGGAACAAAAACAAGCAACTTCTTCTTTAGACGCATTTTTCTAGCACAAAAATTAAAAAAGTTACAGAGGTTTTTCCAAATTTCCAGAAATTTTTTTCATTTTGAAAATTCAATTTTCGGTAACTTTTTGCCAGTTTATTTTTTTAAGAATTTTGAAAATTTTTCTGATAATTGGAACAAAAACAAGCAACTTCTTCTTTAGACGCATTTTTCTAGCACAAAAATTAAAAAAGTTACAGAGGTTTTTCCAAATTTCCAGAAATTTTTTCATTTTGAAAATTCAATTTTCGGTAACTTTTTGCCAGTTTATTTTTTTAAGAATTTTGAAAATTTTTCTGATAATTGGAACAAAAACAAGCAACTTCTTCTTTAGACGCATTTTTCTAGCACAAAAATTAAAAAAGTTACAGAGGTTTTTCCAAATTTCCAGAAATTTTTTCATTTTGAAAAATCAATTTTCGGTAACTTTTTGCCAGTTTATTTTTTTTTAAATTTTGAAAATTTTTCTGATAATTGGAACAAAAACAAGCAACTTCTTCTTTAGACGCATTTTTCTAGCATAAAAATTAAAAAAGTTACAGAGGTTTTTCCAAATTTCCAGAAATTTTTTCATTTTGAAAAATCAATTTTCGGTAACTTTTTGCCAGTTTATTTTTTTAAGAATTTTGAAAATTTTTCTAATAATTGGAGCAAAAACAAGCAACTTCTTCTTTAGACGCATTTTTCTAGCACAAAAATTAAAAAAGTTACAGAGGTTTTTCCAAATTTCCAGAAATTTTTTCATTTTGAAAATTCAATTTTCGGTAACTTTTTGCCAGTTTATTTTTTTAAGAATTTTGAAAATTTTTCTAATAATTGAAACAAAAACAAGCAACTTCTTCTTTAGACGCATTTTTCTAGCACAAAAATTAAAAAAGTTACAGAGGTTTTTCCAAATTTCCAGAAATTTTTTCATTTTGAAATTTCAATTTTCGGTAACTTTTTGCCAGTTTATTTTTTTAAGCATTTTGAAAATTTTTCTGATAATTGGGACAAAAACAAGCAACTTCTTCTTTAGACGCATTTTTCTAGCACAAAAATTAAAAAAGTTACAGAGGTTTTTCCAAATTTCCAGAAATTTTTTCATTTTGAAAATTCAATTTTCGGTAACTTTTTGCCAGTTTATTTTTTTAAGAATTTTGAAAATTTTTCTGATAATTGGAACAAAAACAAGCAACTTCTTCTTTAGACGCATTTTTCTAGCACAAAAATTAAAAAAGTTACAGAGGTTTTTCCAAATTTCCAGAAATTTTTTCATTTTGAAATTTCAATTTTCGGTAACTTTTTGCCAGTTTAATTTTTTAAGCATTTTGAAAATTTTTCAGATAATTGGAACAAAAACAAGCAACTTCTTCTTTAGACGCATTTTTCTAGCACAAAAATTAAAAAAGCTACAGAGGTTTTTCCAAATTTCCAGAAATTTTTTCATTTTGAAAAATCAATTTTCGGTAACTTTTTGCCAGTTTATTTTTTTTTAAAATTTGGAAAATTTTTCTGATAATTGGAACAAAATCAAGCAACTTCTTCTTTAGACGCATTTTTCTAGCACAAAAATTAAAAAAGTTACAGAGGTTTTTCCAAATTTCCAGAAATTTTTTCATTTTGAAAAATCAATTTTCGGTAACTTTTTGCCAGTTTATTTTTTTTAAAATTTTGAAAATTTTTCTGATAATTGGGACAAAAACAAGCAACTTCTTCTTTAGACGCATTTTTCTAGCACAAAAATTAAAAAAGTTACAGAGGTTTTTCCAAATTTCCAGAAATTTTTTCATTTTGAAAATTCAATTTTCGGTAACTTTTTGCCAGTTTATTTTTTTAAGAATTTTGAAAATTTTTCTGATAATTGGAACAAAAACAAGCAACTTCTTCTTTAGACGCATTTTTCTAGCACAAAAATTAAAAAAGTTACAGAGGTTTTTCCAAATTTCCAGAAATTTTTTCATTTTGAAAAATCAATTTTCGGTAACTTTTTGCCAGTTTATTTTTTTAAGAATTTTGAAAATTTTTCTAATAATTGAAACAAAAACAAGCAACTTCTTCTTTAGACGCATTTTTCTAGCACAAAAATTAAAAAAGTTACAGAGGTTTTTCCAAATTTCCAGAAATTTTTTCATTTTGAAAAATCAATTTTCGGTAACTTTTTGCCAGTTTATTTTTTTAAGCATTTTGAAAATTTTTCAGATAATTGGAACAAAAACAAGCAACTTCTTCTTTAGACGCATTTTTCTAGCACAAAAATTAAAAAAGTTACAGAGGTTTTTCCAAATTTCCAGAAATTTTTTCATTTTGAAAAATCAATTTTCGGTAACTTTTTGCCAGTTTATTTTTTTAAGCATTTTGAAAATTTTTCTGATAATTGGGACAAAAACAAGCAACTTCTTCTTTAGACGCATTTTTCTAGCACAAAAATTAAAAAAGTTACAGAGGTTTTTCCAAAATTACAGAAATTTTTTCATTTTGAAAATTCAATTTTCGGTAACTTTTTGCCAGTTTATTTTTTTAAGAATTTTGAAAATTTTTCTGATAATTGGAACAAAAACAAGCAACTTCTTCTTTAGACGCATTTTTCTAGCACAAAAATTAAAAAAGTTACAGAGGTTTTTCCAAATTTCCAGAAATTTTTTCATTTTGAAAAATCAATTTTCGGTAACTTTTTGCCAGTTTATTTTTTTAAGCATTTTGAAAATTTTTCTGATAATTGGAACAAAAACAAGCAACTTCTTCTTTAGACGCATTTTTCTAGCACAAAAATTAAAAAAGCTACAGAGGTTTTTCCAAATTTCCAGAAATTTTTTCATTTTGAAAAATCAATTTTCGGTAACTTTTTGCCAGTTTATTTTTTTTTAAATTTTGAAAATTTTTCTGATAATTGGAACAAAATCAAGCAACTTCTTCTTTAGACGCATTTTTCTAGCACAAAAATTAAAAAAGTTACAGAGGTTTTTCCAAATTTCCAGAAATTTTTTCATTTTGAAAAATCAATTTTCGGTAACTTTTTGCCACTTTATTTTTTTAAGCATTTTGAAAATTTTTCTGATAATTGGGACAAAAACAAGCAACTTCTTCTTTAGACGCATTTTTCTAGCACAAAAATTAAAAAAGTTACAGAGGTTTTTCCAAATTTCCAGAAATTTTTTCATTTTGAAATTTCAATTTTCGGTAACTTTTTGCCAGTTTATTTTTTTTAACATTTTGAAAATTTTTCTGATAATTGGAACAAAATCAAGCAACTTCTTCTTTAGACGCATTTTTCTAGCACAAAAATTAAAAAAGTTACAGAGGTTTTTCCAAATTTCCAGAAATTTTTTCATTTTGAAAAATCAATTTTCGGTAACTTTTTGCCAGTTTATTTTTTTTTTAAATTTGGAAAATTTTTCTGATAATTGGAACAAAATCAAGCAACTTCTTCTTTAGACGCATTTTTCTAGCACAAAAATTAAAAAAGCTACAGAGGTTTTTCCAAATTTCCAGAAATTTTTTCATTTTGAAAAATCAATTTTCGGTAACTTTTTGCCAGTTTATTTTTTTTAAAATTTTGAAAATTTTTCTGATAATTGAAACAAAAACAAGCAACTTCTTCTTTAGACGCATTTTTCTAGCACAAAAATTAAAAAAGTTACAGAGGTTTTTCCAAATTTCCAGAAATTTTTTCATTTTGAAAAATCAATTTTCGGTAACTTTTTGCCAGTTTATTTTTTTAAGCATTTTGAAAATTTTTCAGATAATTGGAACAAAAACAAGCAACTTCTTCTTTAGACGCATTTTTCTAGCACAAAAATTAAAAAAGTTACAGAGGTTTTTCCAAATTTCCAGAAATTTTTTCATTTTGAAAATTCAATTTTCGGTAACTTTTTGCCAGTTTATTTTTTTAAGAATTTTGAAAATTTTTCTGATAATTGGAACAAAAACAAGCAACTTCTTCTTTAGACGCATTTTTCTAGCACAAAAATTAAAAAAGTTACAGAGGTTTTTCCAAATTTCCAGAAATTTTTTCATTTTGAAATTTCAATTTTCGGTAACTTTTTGCCAGTTTATTTTTTTTAAGCATTTTGAAAATTTTTCTGATAATTGGAACAAAAACAAGCAACTTCTTCTTTAGACGCATTTTTCTAGCACAAAAATTAAAAAAGTTACAGAGGTTTTTCCAAATTTCCAGAAATTTTTTCATTTTGAAAATTCAATTTTCGGTAACTTTTTGCCAGTTTATTTTTTTAAGAATTTTGAAAATTTTTCTGATAATTGGAACAAAAACAAGCAACTTCTTCTTTAGACGCATTTTTCTAGCACAAAAATTAAAAAAGTTACAGAGGTTTTTCCAAATTTTCCAGAAATTTTTTTATTTTGATATTTCAATTTTCGGTAACTTTTTGCCAGTTTATTTTTTTAAGCATTTTGAAAATTTTTCAGATAATTGGAACAAAAACAAGCAACTTCTTCTTTAGACGCATTTTTCTAGCACAAAAATTAAAAAAGTTACAGAGGTTTTTCCAAATTTCCAGAAATTTTTTCATTTTGAAAAATCAATTTTCGGTAACTTTTTGCCACTTTATTTTTTTAAGCATTTTGAAAATTTTTCTGATAATTGGGACAAAAACAAGCAACTTCTTCTTTAGACGCATTTTTCTAGCACAAAAATTAAAAAAGTTACAGAGGTTTTTCCAAATTTCCAGAAATTTTTTCATTTTGAAAAATCAATTTTCGGTAACTTTTTGCCAGTTTATTTTTTTTAGCATTTTGAAAATTTTTCAGATAATTGGAACAAAAACAAGCAACTTCTTCTTTAGACGCATTTTTCTAGCACAAAAATTAAAAAAGTTACAGAGGTTTTTCCAAATTTCCAGAAATTTTTTCATTTTCAAATTTCAATTTTCGGTAACTTTTTGCCAGTTTATTTTTTTTAAGCATTTTGAAAATTTTTCAGATAATTGGAACAAAAACAAGCAACTTCTTCTTTAGACGCATTTTTCTAGCACAAAAATTAAAAAAGTTACAGAGGTTTTTCCAAATTTCCAGAAATTTTTTCATTTTGAAAAATCAATTTTCGGTAACTTTTTGCCAGTTTATTTTTTTAAGCATTTTGAAAATTTTTCTGATAATTGGAACAAAATCAAGCAACTTCTTCTTTAGACGCATTTTTCTAGCACAAAAATTAAAAAAGTTACAGAGGTTTTTCCAAATTTCCAGAAATTTTTTCATTTTGAAAAATCAATTTTCGGTAACTTTTTGCCAGTTTATTTTTTTAAGAATTTTGAAAATTTTTCTGATAATTGGAACAAAAACAAGCAACTTCTTCTTTAGACGCATTTTTCTAGCACAAAAATTAAAAAAGTTACAGAGGTTTTTCCAAATTTCCAGAAATTTTTTCATTTTGAAAAATCAATTTTCGGTAACTTTTTGCCAGTTTATTTTTTTAAGCATTTTGAAAATTTTTCTAATAATTGGAGCAAAAACAAGCAACTTCTTCTTTAGACGCATTTTTCTAGCACAAAAATTAAAAAAGTTACAGAGGTTTTTCCAAATTTCCAGAAATTTTTTCATTTTGAAATTTCAATTTTCGGTAACTTTTTGCCAGTTTATTTTTTTAAGAATTTTGAAAATTTTTCTGATAATTGGGACAAAAACAAGCAACTTCTTCTTTAGACGCATTTTTCTAGCACAAAAATTAAAAAAGTTACAGAGGTTTTTCCAAATTTCCAGAAATTTTTTCATTTTGAAATTTCAATTTTCGGTAACTTTTTGCCAGTTTATTTTTTTAAGAATTTTGAAAATTTTTCTAATAATTGAAACAAAAACAAGCAACTTCTTCTTTAGACGCATTTTTCTAGCACAAAAATTAAAAAAGTTACAGAGGTTTTTCCAAATTTCCAGAAATTTTTTCATTTTGAAAAATCAATTTTCGGTAACTTTTTGCCAGTTTATTTTTTTAAGCATTTTGAAAATTTTTCTGATAATTGGAACAAAAACAAGCAACTTCTTCTTTAGACGCATTTTTCTAGCACAAAAATTAAAAAAGTTACAGAGGTTTTTCCAAATTTCCAGAAATTTTTTCATTTTGAAAAATCAATTTTCGGTAACTTTTTGCCACTTTATTTTTTTAAGCATTTTGAAAATTTTTCTGATAATTGGGACAAAAACAAGCAACTTCTTCTTTAGACGCATTTTTCTAGCACAAAAATTAAAAAAGTTACAGAGGTTTTTCCAAATTTCCAGAAATTTTTTCATTTTGAAAAATCAATTTTCGGTAACTTTTTGCCAGTTTATTTTTTTAAGCATTTTGAAAATTTTTCTGATAATTGGAACAAAATCAAGCAACTTCTTCTTTAGACGCATTTTTCTAGCACAAAAATTAAAAAAGCTACAGAGGTTTTTCCAAATTTCCAGAAATTTTTTCATTTTGAAAAATCAATTTTCGGTAACTTTTTGCCAGTTTATTTTTTTTAAAATTTTGAAAATTTTTCTTATAATTGGAACAAAAACAAGCAACTTCTTCTTTAGACGCATTTTTCTAGCACTAAAATTAAAAAATTTACAGAGGTTTTTCCAAATTTCCAGAAATTTTTTCATTTTGAAAATCAATTTTCGGTAACTTTTTGCCAGTTTATTTTTTTAAGAATTTTGAAAATTTTTCTGATAATTGGAACAAAAACAAGCAACTTCTTCTTTAGACGCATTTTTCTAGCACAAAAATTAAAAAAGTTACAGAGGTTTTTCCAAATTTCCAGAAATTTTTTCATTTTGAAAATTCAATTTTCGGTAACTTTTTGCCAGTTTATTTTTTTAAGAATTTTGAAAATTTTTCTGATAATTGGAACAAAAACAAGCAACTTCTTCTTTAGACGCATTTTTCTAGCACAAAAATTAAAAAAGTTACAGAGGTTTTTCCAAATTTCCAGAAATTTTTTCATTTTGAAAAATCAATTTTCGGTAACTTTTTGCCAGTTTATTTTTTTAAGAATTTTGAAAATTTTTCTAATAATTGGAACAAAAACAAGCAACTTCTTCTTTAGACGCATTTTTCTAGCACAAAAATTAAAAAAGTTACAGAGGTTTTTCCAAATTTCCAGAAATTTTTTCATTTTGAAATTTCAATTTTCGGTAACTTTTTGCCAGTTTATTTTTTTAAGAATTTTGAAAATTTTTCTGATAATTGGAACAAAAACAAGCAACTTCTTCTTTAGACGCATTTTTCTAGCACAAAAATTAAAAAAGTTACAGAGGTTTTTCCAAATTTCCAGAAATTTTTTCATTTTGAAATTTCAATTTTCGGTAACTTTTTGCCAGTTTATTTTTTTAAGCATTTTGAAAATTTTTCAGATAATTGGAACAAAAACAAGCAACTTCTTCTTTAGACGCATTTTTCTAGCACAAAAATTAAAAAAGTTACAGAGGTTTTTCCAAATTTCCAGAAATTTTTTCATTTTGAAAAATCAATTTTCGGTAACTTTTTGCCAGTTTATTTTTTTAAGAATTTTGAAAATTTTTTTGATAATTGGGACAAAAACAAGCAACTTCTTCTTTAGACGCATATTTCTAGCACAAAAATTAAAAAAGTTACAGAGGTTTTTCCAAATTTCCAGAAATTTTTTCATTTTGAAAAATCAATTTTCGGTAACTTTTTGCCAGTTTATTTTTTTAAGAATTTTGAAAATTTTTCTGATAACTGGAACAAAAACAAGCAACTTCTTCTTTAGACGCATTTTTCTAGCACCAAAATTGAAAAAGTTACAGAGGTTTTTCCAAATTTCCAGAAATTTTTTCATTTTGAAAAATCAATTTTCGGTAACTTTTTGCCAGTTTATTTTTTTAAGCATTTTGAAAATTTTTCTGATAATTGGAACAAAAACAAGCAACTTCTTCTTTAGACGCATTTTTCTAGCACAGAAATTAAAAAAGTTACAGAGGTTTTTCCAAATTTCCAGAAATTTTTTCATTTTGAAAAATCAATTTTCGGTAACTTTTTGCCAGTTTATTTTTTTAAGCATTTTGAAAATTTTTCTGATAATTGGAACAAAAACAAGCAACTTCTTCTTTAGACGCATTTTTCTAGCACAGAAATTAAAAAAGTTACAGAGGTTTTTCCAAATTTCCAGAAATTTTTTCATTTTGAAAAATCAATTTTCGGTAACTTTTTGCCAGTTTATTTTTTTAAGCATTTTGAAAATTTTTCTAATAATTGGAACAAAAACAAGCAACTTCTTCTTTAGACGCATTTTTCTAGCACAAAAATTAAAAAAGTTACAGAGGTTTTTCCAAATTTCCAGAAATTTTTTCATTTTGAAATTTCAATTTTCGGTAACTTTTTGCCAGTTTATTTTTTTAAGCATTTTGAAAATTTTTCTGATAATTGGAACAAAAACAAGCAACTTCTTCTTTAGACGCATTTTTCTAGCACAAAAATTAAAAAAGTTACAGAGGTTTTTCCAAATTTCCAGAAATTTTTTCATTTTGAAATTTCAATTTTCGGTAACTTTTTGCCAGTTTATTTTTTTAAGAATTTTGAAAATTTTTCTGATAATTGAAACAAAAACAAGCAACTTCTTCTTTAGACGCATTTTTCTAGCACAAAAATTAAAAAAGTTACAGAGGTTTTTCCAAATTTCCAGAAATTTTTTCATTTTGAAAAATCAATTTTCGGTAACTTTTTGCCAGTTTATTTTTTTAAGCATTTTGAAAATTTTTCAGATAATTGGAACAAAAACAAGCAACTTCTTCTTTAGACGCATTTTTCTAGCACAAAAATTAAAAAAGTTACAGAGGTTTTTCCAAATTTCCAGAAATTTTTTCATTTTAAAATTTTAATTTTCGGTAACTTTTTGCCAGTTTATTTTTTTAAGCATTTTGAAAATTTTTCTGATAATTGGAACAAAAACAAGCAACTTCTTCTTTAGACGCATTTTTCTAGCACAAAAATTAAAAAAGTTACAGAGGTTTTTCCAAATTTCCAGAAATTTTTTCATTTTGAAAAATCAATTTTCGGTAACTTTTTGCCAGTTTATTTTTTTAAGCATTTTGAAAATTTTTCTGATAATTGGAACAAAAACAAGCAACTTCTTCTTTAGACGCATTTTTCTAGCACAAAAATTAAAAAAGTTACAGAGGTTTTTCCAAATTTCCAGAAATTTTTTCATTTTGAAATTTCAATTTTCGGTAACTTTTTGCCAGTTTATTTTTTTAAGAATTTTGAAAATTTTTCTGATAACTGGAACAAAAACAAGCAACTTCTTCTTTAGACGCATTTTTCTAGCACCAAAATTGAAAAAGTTACAGAGGTTTTTCCAAATTTCCAGAAATTTTTTCATTTTGAAAAATCAATTTTCGGTAACTTTTTGCCAGTTTATTTTTTTAAGCATTTTGAAAATTTTTCTGATAATTGGAACAAAAACAAGCAACTTCTTCTTTAGACGCATTTTTCTAGCACAGAAATTAAAAAAGTTACAGAGGTTTTTCCAAATTTCCACAAATTTTTTCATTTTGAAACTTCAGTTTTCGGTAACTTTTTGCCAGTTTATTTTTTTAAGCATTTTGAAAATTTTTCAGATAATTGGAACAAAAACAAGCAACTTCTTCTTTAGACGCATTTTTCTAGCACAAAAATTAAAAAAGTTACAGAGGTTTTTCCAAATTTCCAGAAATTTTTTCATTTTGAAAAATCAATTTTCGGTAACTTTTTGCCAGTTTATTTTTTTAAGCATTTTGAAAATTTTTCTGATAATTGGAACAAAAACAAGCAACTCCTTCTTTAGACGCATTTTTCTAGCACAAAAATTAAAAAAGTTACAGAGGTTTTTCCAAATTTCCAGAAATTTTTTCATTTTGAAAAATCAATTTTCGGTAACTTTTTGCCAGTTTATTATTTTAAATTTTGAAAATTTTTCTGATAATTGGAACAAAAACAAGCAACTTCTTCTTTAGACGCATTTTTCTAGCACAAAAATTAAAAAAGTTACAGAGGTTTTTCCAAATTTCCAGAAATTTTTTCATTTTGAAAAATCAATTTTCGGTAACTTTTTGCCAGTTTATTTTTTTAAGCATTTTGAAAATTTTTCTAATAATTGGAGCAAAAACAAGCAACTTCTTCTTTAGACGCATTTTTCTAGCACAAAAATTAAAAAAGTTACAGAGGTTTTTCCAAATTTCCAGAAATTTTTTCATTTTGAAATTTCAATTTTCGGTAACTTTTTGCCAGTTTATTTTTTTAAGAATTTTGAAAATTTTTCTGATAATTGGAACAAAAACAAGCAACTTCTTCTTTAGACGCATTTTTCTAGCACAAAAATTAAAAAAGTTACAGAGGTTTTTCCAAATTTCCAGAAATTTTTTCATTTTGAAATTTCAATTTTCGGTAACTTTTTGCCAGTTTATTTTTTTAAGAATTTTGAAAATTTTTCTAATAATTGGAACAAAAACAAGCAACTTCTTCTTTAGACGCATTTTTCTAGCACAAAAATTAAAAAAGTTACAGAGGTTTTTCCAAATTTCCAGAAATTTTTTCATTTTGAAAAATCAATTTTCGGTAACTTTTTGCCAGTTTATTTTTTTAAGCATTTTGAAAATTTTTCAGATAATTGGAACAAAAACAAGCAACTTCTTCTTTAGACGCATTTTTCTAGCACAAAAATTAAAAAAGTTACAGAGGTTTTTCCAAATTTCCAGAAATTTTTTCATTTTGAAAAATCAATTTTCGGTAACTTTTTGCCAGTTTATTTTTTTAAGCATTTTGAAAATTTTTCTGATAATTGGAACAAAAACAAGCAACTTCTTCTTTAGACGCATTTTTCTAGCACAAAAATTAAAAAAGTTACAGAGGTTTTTCCAAATTTCCAGAAATTTTTTCATTTTGAAAAATCAATTTTCGGTAACTTTTTGCCAGTTTATTTTTTTAAGCATTTTGAAAATTTTTCTGATAATTGGAACAAAAACAAGCAACTTCTTCTTTAGACGCATTTTTCTAGCACAAAAATTAAAAAAGTTACAGAGGTTTTTCCAAATTTCCAGAAATTTTTTCATTTTGAAAAATCAATTTTCGGTAACTTTTTGCCAGTTTATTTTTTTTAAAATTTTGAAAATTTTTCTGATAATTGGAACAAAAACAAGCAACTTCTTCTTTAGACGCATTTTTCTAGCACAAAAATTAAAAAAGTTACAGAGGTTTTTCCAAATTTCCAGAAATTTTTTCATTTTGAAAAATCAATTTTCGGTAACTTTTTGCCAGTTTATTTTTTTTAAAATTTTGAAAATTTTTCTGATAATTGGAACAAAAACAAGCAACTTCTTCTTTAGACGCATTTTTCTAGCACAAAAATTAAAAAAGTTACAGAGGTTTTTCCAAATTTCCAGAAATTTTTTCATTTTGAAAAATCAATTTTCGGTAACTTTTTGCCAGTTTATTTTTTTAAGCATTTTGAAAATTTTTCTGATAATTGGAACAAAAACAAGCAACTTCTTCTTTAGACGCATTTTTCTAGCACAAAAATTAAAAAAGTTACAGAGGTTTTTCCAAATTTCCAGAAATTTTTTCATTTTGAAAAATCAATTTTCGGTAACTTTTTGCCAGTTTATTTTTTTAAGCATTTTGAAAATTTTTCTGATAATTGGAACAAAAACAAGCAACTTCTTCTTTAGACGCATTTTTCTAGCACAAAAATTAAAAAAGTTACAGAGGTTTTTCCAAATTTCCAGAAATTTTTTCATTTTGAAAATTCAATTTTCGGTAACTTTTTGCCAGTTTATTTTTTTAAGAATTTTGAAAATTTTTCTGATAATTGGAACAAAAACAAGCAACTTCTTCTTTAGACGCATTTTTCTAGCACAAAAATTAAAAAAGTTACAGAGGTTTTTCCAAATTTCCAGAAATTTTTTCATTTTGAAATTTCAATTTTCGGTAACTTTTTGCCAGTTTATTTTTTTTAAGCATTTTGAAAATTTTTCAGATAATTGGAACAAAAACAAGCAACTTCTTCTTTAGACGCATTTTTCTAGCACAAAAATTAAAAAAGTTACAGAGGTTTTTCCAAATTTCCAGAAATTTTTTCATTTTGAAAAATCAATTTTCGGTAACTTTTTGCCAGTTTATTTTTTTAAGCATTTTGAAAATTTTTCTGATAATTGGGACAAAAACAAGCAACTTCTTCTTTAGACGCATTTTTCTAGCACAAAAATTAAAAAAGTTACAGAGGTTTTTCCAAATTTCCAGAAATTTTTTCATTTTGAAAAATCAATTTTCGGTAACTTTTTGCCAGTTTATTTTTTTAAGCATTTTGAAAATTTTTCTGATAATTGGAACAAAATCAAGCAACTTCTTCTTTAGACGCATTTTTCTAGCACAAAAATTAAAAAAGTTACAGAGGTTTTTCCAAATTTCCAGAAATTTTTTCATTTTGAAAAATCAATTTTCGGTAACTTTTTGCCAGTTTATTTTTTTAAGCATTTTGAAAATTTTTCTAATAATTGGAACAAAAACAAGCAACTTCTTCTTTAGACGCATTTTTCTAGCACTAAAATTAAAAAATTTACAGAGGTTTTTCCAAATTTCCAGAAATTTTTTCATTTTGAAATTTCAATTTTCGGTAACTTTTTGCCAGTTTATTTTTTTAAGCATTTTGAAAATTTTTCAGATAATTGGAACAAAAACAAGCAACTTCTTCTTTAGACGCATTTTTCTAGCACAAAAATTAAAAAAGTTACAGAGGTTTTTCCAAATTTCCAGAAATTTTTTCATTTTGAAATTTCAATTTTCGGTAACTTTTTGCCAGTTTATTTTTTTAAGAATTTTGAAAATTTTTCTGATAATTGGAACAAAAACAAGCAACTTCTTCTTTAGACGCATTTTTCTAGCACAAAAATTAAAAAAGTTACAGAGGTTTTTCCAAATTTCCAGAAATTTTTTCATTTTGAAATTTCAATTTTCGCTAACTTTTTGCCAGTTTATTTTTTAAGAATTTTGAAAATTTTTCAGATAATTGGGACAAAAACAAGCAACTTCTTCTTTAGACGCATTTTTCTAGCACAAAAATTAAAAAAGTTACAGAGGTTTTTCCAAATTTCCAGAAATTTTTTCATTTTGAAAAATCAATTTTCGGTAACTTTTTGCCAGTTTATTTTTTTAAGAATTTTGAAAATTTTTCTAATAATTGAAACAAAAACAAGCAACTTCTTCTTTAGACGCATTTTTCTAGCACAAAAATTAAAAAAGTTACAGAGGTTTTTCCAAATTTCCAGAAATTTTTTCATTTTGAAAAATCAATTTTCGGTAACTTTTTGCCAGTTTATTTTTTTAAGCATTTTGAAAATTTTTCTGATAATTGGAACAAAATCAAGCAACTTCTTCTTTAGACGCATTTTTCTAGCACAAAAATTAAAAAAGCTACAGAGGTTTTTCCAAATTTCCAGAAATTTTTTCATTTTGAAAAATCAATTTTCGGTAACTTTTTGCCAGTTTATTTTTTTTTAAAATTTGGAAAATTTTTCTGATAATTGGAACAAAATCAAGCAACTTCTTCTTTAGACGCATTTTTCTAGCACAAAAATTAAAAAAGCTACAGAGGTTTTTCCAAATTTCCAGAAATTTTTTCATTTTGAAAAATCAATTTTCGGTAACTTTTTGCCAGTTTATTTTTTTAAAATTTTGAAAATTTTTCTGATAATTGGGACAAAAACAAGCAACTTCTTCTTTAGACGCATTTTTCTAGCACAAAAATTAAAAAAGTTACAGAGGTTTTTCCAAATTTCCAGAAATTTTTTCATTTTGAAAATTCAATTTTCGGTAACTTTTTGCCAGTTTATTTTTTTAAGAATTTTGAAAATTTTTCTGATAATTGGAACAAAAACAAGCAACTTCTTCTTTAGACGCATTTTTCTAGCACAAAAATTAAAAAAGTTACAGAGGTTTTTCCAAATTTCCAGAAATTTTTTCATTTTGAAAAATCAATTTTCGGTAACTTTTTGCCAGTTTATTTTTTTTAAAATTTTGAAAATTTTTCTGATAATTGGAACAAAATCAAGCAACTTCTTCTTTAGACGCATTTTTCTAGCACAAAAATTAAAAAAGTTACAGAGGTTTTTCCAAATTTCCAGAAATTTTTTCATTTTGAAATTTCAATTTTCGGTAACTTTTTGCCAGTTTATTTTTTTAAGCATTTTGAAAATTTTTCAGATAATTGGAACAAAAACAAGCAACTTCTTCTTTAGACGCATTTTTCTAGCACAAAAATTAAAAAAGTTACAGAGGTTTTTCCAAATTTCCAGAAATTTTTTCATTTTGAAATTTCAATTTTCGGTAACTTTTTGCCAGTTTATTTTTTTAAGAATTTTGAAAATTTTTCTGATAATTGGAACAAAAACAAGCAACTTCTTCTTTAGACGCATTTTTCTAGCACAAAAATTAAAAAAGTTACAGAGGTTTTTCCAAATTTCCAGAAATTTTTTCATTTTGAAATTTCAATTTTCGGTAACTTTTTGCCAGTTTATTTTTTTAAGCATTTTGAAAATTTTTCAGATAATTGGAACAAAAACAAGCAACTTCTTCTTTAGACGCATTTTTCTAGCACAAAAATTAAAAAAGTTACAGAGGTTTTTCCAAATTTCCAGAAATTTTTTCATTTTCAAATTTCAATTTTCGGTAACTTTTTGCCAGTTTATTTTTTTTAAGCATTTTGAAAATTTTTCAGATAATTGGAACAAAAACAAGCAACTTCTTCTTTAGACGCATTTTTCTAGCACAAAAATTAAAAAAGTTACAGAGGTTTTTCCAAATTTCCAGAAATTTTTTCATTTTGAAAAATCAATTTTCGGTAACTTTTTGCCAGTTTATTTTTTTAAGCATTTTGAAAATTTTTCTGATAATTGGAACAAAATCAAGCAACTTCTTCTTTAGACGCATTTTTCTAGCACAAAAATTAAAAAAGCTACAGAGGTTTTTCCAAATTTCCAGAAATTTTTTCATTTTGAAAAATCAATTTTCGGTAACTTTTTGCCAGTTTATTTTTTTTTAAATTTTGAATATTTTTCTGATAATTGGAACAAAATCAAGCAACTTCTTCTTTAGACGCATTTTTCTAGCACAAAAATTAAAAAAGCTACAGAGGTTTTTCCAAATTTCCAGAAATTTTTTCATTTTGAAAAATCAATTTTCGGTAACTTTTTGCCAGTTTATTTTTTTAAGCATTTTGAAAATTTTTCTAATAATTGGAGCAAAAACAAGCAACTTCTTCTTTAGACGCATTTTTCTAGCACAAAAATTAAAAAAGTTACAGAGGTTTTTCCAAATTTCCAGAAATTTTTTCATTTTGAAATTTCAATTTTCGGTAACTTTTTGCCAGTTTATTTTTTTAAGCATTTTGAAAATTTTTCAGATAATTGGAACAAAAACAAGCAACTTCTTCTTTAGACGCATTTTTCTAGCACAAAAATTAAAAAAGTTACAGAGGTTTTTCCAAATTTCCAGAAATTTTTTCATTTTGAAATTTCAATTTTCGGTAACTTTTTGCCAGTTTATTTTTTTAAGAATTTTGAAAATTTTTCTAATAATTGGAACAAAAACAAGCAACTTCTTCTTTAGACGCATTTTTCTAGCACAAAAATTAAAAAAGTTACAGAGGTTTTTCCAAATTTCCAGAAATTTTTTCATTTTGAAATTTCAATTTTCGGTAACTTTTTGCCAGTTTATTTTTTTTAAAATTTTGAAAATTTTTTTGATAATTAGAGCAAAAACAAGCAACTTCTTCTTTAGACGCATTTTTCTAGCACAAAAATTAAAAAAGTTACAGAGGTTTTTCCAAATTTCCAGAAATTTTTTCATTTTGAAAAATCAATTTTCGGTAACTTTTTGCCAGTTTATTTTTTTTAAAATTTTGAAAATTTTTCTGATAATTGGAACAAAAACAAGCAACTTCTTCTTTAGACGCATTTTTCTAGCATAAAAATTAAAAAAGTTACAGAGGTTTTTCCAAATTTCCAGAAATTTTTTCATTTTGAAAATTCAATTTTCGGTAACTTTTTGCCAGTTTATTTTTTTAAGAATTTTGAAAATTTTTCTGATAATTGGAACAAAAACAAGCAACTTCTTCTTTAGACGCATTTTTCTAGCACAAAAATTAAAAAAGTTACAGAGGTTTTTCCAAATTTCCAGAAATTTTTTCATTTTGAAATTTCAATTTTCGGTAACTTTTTGCCAGTTTATTTTTTTAAGCATTTTAAAAATTTTTCTGATAATTGGGACAAAAACAAGCAACTTCTTCTTTAGACGCATTTTTCTAGCACTAAAATTAAAAAAGTTACAGAGGTTTTTCCAAATTTCCAGAAATTTTTTCATTTTGAAATTTCAATTTTCGGTAACTTTTTGCCAGTTTATTTTTTTAAGCATTTTGAAAATTTTTCAGATAATTGGAACAAAAACAAGCAACTTCTTCTTTAGACGCATTTTTCTAGCACAAAAATTAAAAAAGTTACAGAGGTTTTTCCAAATTTCCAGAAATTTTTTCATTTTGAAAAATCAATTTTCGGTAACTTTTTGCCAGTTTATTTTTTTTAAGCATTTTGAAAATTTTTCAGATAATTGGAACAAAAACAAGCAACTTCTTCTTTAGACGCATTTTTCTAGCACAAAAATTAAAAAAGTTACAGAGGTTTTTCCAAATTTCCAGAAATTTTTTCATTTTGAAAAATCAATTTTCGGTAACTTTTTGCCAGTTTATGTTTTTAAGAATTTTGGAAAATTTTTCTGATAATTGGAACAAAAACAAGCAACTTCTTCTTTAGACGCATTTTTCTAGCACAAAAATTAAAAAAGTTACAGAGGTTTTTCCAAATTTCCAGAAATTTTTTCATTTTGAAAAATCAATTTTCGGTAACTTTTTGCCAGTTTATTTTTTTAAGCATTTTGAAAATTTTTCAGATAATTGGAACAAAAACAAGCAACTTCTTCTTTAGACGCATTTTTCTAGCACAAAAATTAAAAAAGTTACAGAGGTTTTTCCAAATTTCCAGAAATTTTTTCATTTTGAAATTTCAATTTTCGGTAACTTTTTGCCAGTTTATTTTTTTTAGCATTTTGAAAATTTTTCAGATAATTGGGACAAAAACAAGCAACTTCTTCTTTAGACGCATTTTTCTAGCACAAAAATTAAAAAAGTTACAGAGGTTTTTCCAAATTTCCAGAAATTTTTTCATTTTGAAAATTCAATTTTCGGTAACTTTTTGCCAGTTTATTTTTTTAAGAATTTTGAAAATTTTTCTGATAATTGGAACAAAAACAAGCAACTTCTTCTTTAGACGCATTTTTCTAGCACAAAAATTAAAAAAGTTACAGAGGTTTTTCCAAATTTCCAGAAATTTTTTCATTTTGAAAAATCAATTTTCGGTAACTTTTTGCCAGTTTATTTTTTTAAGCATTTTGAAAATTTTTCTGATAATTGGAACAAAAACAAGCAACTTCTTCTTTAGACGCATTTTTCTAGCACAAAAATTAAAAAAGTTACAGAGGTTTTTCCAAATTTCCAGAAATTTTTTCATTTTGAAATTTCAATTTTCGGTAACTTTTTGCCAGTTTATTTTTTTTAAAATTTTGAAAATTTTTCTAATAATTGGAACAAAAACAAGCAACTTCTTCTTTAGACGCATTTTTCTAGCACTAAAATTAAAAAATTTACAGAGGTTTTTCCAAATTTCCAGAAATTTTTTCATTTTGAAATTTCAATTTTCGGTAACTTTTTGCCAGTTTATTTTTTTAAGCATTTTGAAAATTTTTCAGATAATTGGAACAAAAACAAGCAACTTCTTCTTTAGACGCATTTTTCTAGCACAAAAATTAAAAAAGTTACAGAGGTTTTTCCAAATTTCCAGAAATTTTTTCATTTTGAAAAATCAATTTTCGGTAACTTTTTGCCAGTTTATTTTTTTTAGCATTTTGAAAATTTTTCAGATAATTGGAACAAAAACAAGCAACTTCTTCTTTAGACGCATTTTTCTAGCACAAAAATTAAAAAAGTTACAGAGGTTTTTCCAAATTTCCAGAAATTTTTTCATTTTGAAATTTCAATTTTCGGTAACTTTTTGCCAGTTTATTTTTTTAAGAATTTGGAAAATTTTTCTAATAATTGGAACAAAAACAAGCAACTTCTTCTTTAGACGCATTTTTCTAGCACAAAAATTAAAAAAGTTACAGAGGTTTTTCCAAATTTCCAGAAATTTTTTCATTTTGAAAATTCAATTTTCGGTAACTTTTTGCCAGTTTATTTTTTTAAGAATTTTGAAAATTTTTCTGATAATTGGAACAAAAGCAAGCAACTTCTTCTTTAGACGCATTTTTCTAGCACAAAAATTAAAAAAGTTACAGAGGTTTTTCCAAATTTCCAGAAATTTTTTCATTTTGAAAAATCAATTTTCGGTAACTTTTTGCCAGTTTATTTTTTTAAGCATTTTGAAAATTTTTCTGATAATTGGGACAAAAACAAGCAACTTCTTCTTTAGACGCATTTTTCTAGCACAAAAATTAAAAAAGTTACAGAGGTTTTTCCAAATTTCCAGAAATTTTTTCATTTTGAAAAATCAATTTTCGGTAACTTTTTGCCAGTTTATTTTTTTTAGCATTTTGAAAATTTTTCAGATAATTGGAACAAAAACAAGCAACTTCTTCTTTAGACGCATTTTTCTAGCACAAAAATTAAAAAAGTTACAGAGGTTTTTCCAAATTTCCAGAAATTTTTTCATTTTGAAATTTCAATTTTCGGTAACTTTTTGCCAGTTTATTTTTTTAAGAATTTTGAAAATTTTTCTGATAATTGGAATAAAAACAAGCAACTTCTTCTTTAGACGCATTTTTCTAGCACAAAAATTAAAAAAGTTACAGAGGTTTTTCCAAATTTCCAGAAATTTTTTCATTTTGAAAAATCAATTTTCGGTAACTTTTTGCCAGTTTATTTTTTTAAGCATTTTGAAAATTTTTCTGATAATTGGGACAAAAACAAGCAACTTCTTCTTTAGACGCATTTTTCTAGCACAAAAATTAAAAAAGTTACAGAGGTTTTTCCAAATTTCCAGAAATTTTTTCATTTTGAAATTTCAATTTTCGGTAACTTTTTGCCAGTTTATTTTTTTAAGAATTTTGAAAATTTTTCTGATAATTGGAACAAAAACAAGCAACTTCTTCTTTAGACGCATTTTTCTAGCACAAAAATTAAAAAAGTTACAGAGGTTTTTCCAAATTTCCAGAAATTTTTTCATTTTGAAAAATCAATTTTCGGTAACTTTTTGCCAGTTTATTTTTTTAAGCATTTTGAAAATTTTTCTGATAATTGGGACAAAAACAAGCAACTTCTTCTTTAGACGCATTTTTCTAGCACAAAAATTAAAAAAGTTACAGAGGTTTTTCCAAATTTCCAGAAATTTTTTCATTTTGAAAAATCAATTTTCGGTAACTTTTTGCCAGTTTATTTTTTTAAGCATTTTGAAAATTTTTCAGATAATTGGAACAAAAACAAGCAACTTCTTCTTTAGACGCATTTTTCTAGCACAAAAATTAAAAAAGTTACAGAGGTTTTTCCAAATTTCCAGAAATTTTTTCATTTTGAAAAATCAATTTTCGGTAACTTTTTGCCAGTTTATTTTTTTAAGCATTTTGAAAATTTTTCTGATAATTGGAACAAAATCAAGCAACTTCTTCTTTAGACGCATTTTTCTAGCACAAAAATTAAAAAAGCTACAGAGGTTTTTCCAAATTTCCAGAAATTTTTTCATTTTGAAAAATCAATTTTCGGTAACTTTTTGCCAGTTTATTTTTTTTTAAAATTTGGAAAATTTTTCTGATAATTGGAACAAAATCAAGCAACTTCTTCTTTAGACGCATTTTTCTAGCACAAAAATTAAAAAAGCTACAGAGGTTTTTCCAAATTTCCAGAAATTTTTTCATTTTGAAAAATCAATTTTCGGTAACTTTTTGCCAGTTTATTTTTTTTAAAATTTTGAAAATTTTTCTGATAATTGGGACAAAAACAAGCAACTTCTTCTTTAGACGCATTTTTCTAGCACAAAAATTAAAAAAGTTACAGAGGTTTTTCCAAATTTCCAGAAATTTTTTCATTTTGAAAATTCAATTTTCGGTAACTTTTTGCCAGTTTATTTTTTTAAGAATTTTGAAAATTTTTCTGATAATTGGAACAAAAACAAGCAACTTCTTCTTTAGACGCATTTTTCTAGCACAAAAATTAAAAAAGTTACAGAGGTTTTTCCAAATTTCCAGAAATTTTTTCATTTTGAAAAATCAATTTTCGGTAACTTTTTGCCAGTTTATTTTTTTTAAAATTTTAAAAATTTTTCTGATAATTGGAACAAAATCAAGCAACTTCTTCTTTAGACGCATTTTTCTAGCACAAAAATTAAAAAAGTTACAGAGGTTTTTCCAAATTTCCAGAAATTTTTTCATTTTGAAAAATCAATTTTCGGTAACTTTTTGCCAGTTTATTTTTTTGAGCATTTTGAAAATTTTTCAGATAATTGGAACAAAAACAAGCAACTTCTTCTTTAGACGCATTTTTCTAGCACAAAAATTAAAAAAGTTACAGAGGTTTTTCCAAATTTCCAGAAATTTTTTCATTTTGAAAAATCAATTTTCGGTAACTTTTTGCCAGTTTATTTTTTTTTAAATTTTGAATATTTTTCTGATAATTGGAACAAAATCAAGCAACTTCTTCTTTAGACGCATTTTTCTAGCACAAAAATTAAAAAAGTTACAGAGGTTTTTCCAAATTTCCAGAAATTTTTTCATTTTGAAAAATCAATTTTCGGTAACTTTTTGCCAGTTTATTTTTTTAAGCATTTTGAAAATTTTTCTGATAATTGGGACAAAATCAAGCAACTTCTTCTTTAGACGCATTTTTCTAGCACAAAAATTAAAAAAGCTACAGAGGTTTTTCCAAATTTCCAGAAATTTTTTCATTTTGAAAAATCAATTTTCGGTAACTTTTTGCCAGTTTATTTTTTTAAGCATTTTGAAAATTTTTCTAATAATTGGAGCAAAAACAAGCAACTTCTTCTTTAGACGCATTTTTCTAGCACAAAAATTAAAAAAGTTACAGAGGTTTTTCCAAATTTCCAGAAATTTTTTCATTTTGAAATTTCAATTTTCGGTAACTTTTTGCCAGTTTATTTTTTTAAGCATTTTGAAAATTTTTCAGATAATTGGAACAAAAACAAGCAACTTCTTCTTTAGACGCATTTTTCTAGCACAAAAATTAAAAAAGTTACAGAGGTTTTTCCAAATTTCCAGAAATTTTTTCATTTTGAAATTTCAATTTTCGGTAACTTTTTGCCAGTTTATTTTTTTAAGCATTTTGAAAATTTTTCAGATAATTGGAACAAAAACAAGCAACTTCTTCTTTAGACGCATTTTTCTAGCACAAAAATTAAAAAAGTTACAGAGGTTTTTCCAAATTTCCAGAAATTTTTTCATTTTGAAAATTCAATTTTCGGTAACTTTTTGCCAGTTTATTTTTTTAAGAATTTTGAAAATTTTTCTAATAATTGAAACAAAAACAAGCAACTTCTTCTTTAGACGCATTTTTCTAGCACAAAAATTAAAAAAGTTACAGAGGTTTTTCCAAATTTCCAGAAATTTTTTCATTTTGAAAAATCAATTTTCGGTAACTTTTTGCCACTTTATTTTTTTAAGCATTTTGAAAATTTTTCTGATAATTGGGACAAAAACAAGCAACTTCTTCTTTAGACGCATTTTTCTAGCACAAAAATTAAAAAAGTTACAGAGGTTTTTCCAAATTTCCAGAAATTTTTTCATTTTGAAAATTCAATTTTCGGTAACTTTTTGCCAGTTTATTTTTTTAAGAATTTTGAAAATTTTTCTGATAATTGGAACAAAAACAAGCAACTTCTTCTTTAGACGCATTTTTCTAGCACAAAAATTAAAAAAGCTACAGAGGTTTTTCCAAATTTCCAGAAATTTTTTCATTTTGAAATTTCAATTTTCGGTAACTTTTTGCCAGTTTATTTTTTTAAGCATTTTGAAAATTTTTCAGATAATTGGAACAAAAACAAGCAACTTCTTCTTTAGACGCATTTTTCTAGCACAAAAATTAAAAAAGTTACAGAGGTTTTTCCAAATTTCCAGAAATTTTTTCATTTTGAAATTTCAATTTTCGGTAACTTTTTGCCAGTTTATTTTTTTAAGAATTTGGAAAATTTTTCTAATAATTGGAACAAAAACAAGCAACTTCTTCTTTAGACGCATTTTTCTAGCACTAAAATTAAAAAATTTACAGAGGTTTTTCCAAATTTCCAGAAATTTTTTCATTTTGAAATTTCAATTTTCGGTAACTTTTTGCCAGTTTATTTTTTTAAGCATTTTGAAAATTTTTCAGATAATTGGAACAAAAACAAGCAACTTCTTCTTTAGACGCATTTTTCTAGCACAAAAATTAAAAAAGTTACAGAGGTTTTTCCAAATTTCCAGAAATTTTTTCATTTTGAAATTTCAATTTTCGGTAACTTTTTGCCAGTTTATTTTTTTTAAGCATTTTGAAAATTTTTCAGATAATTGGAACAAAAACAAGCAACTTCTTCTTTAGACGCATTTTTCTAGCACAAAAATTAAAAAAGTTACAGAGGTTTTTCCAAATTTCCAGAAATTTTTTCATTTTGAAAAATCAATTTTCGGTAACTTTTTGCCAGTTTATTTTTTTAAGCATTTTGAAAATTTTTCTGATAATTGGAACAAAATCAAGCAACTTCTTCTTTAGACGCATTTTTCTAGCACAAAAATTAAAAAAGCTACAGAGGTTTTTCCAAATTTCCAGAAATTTTTTCATTTTGAAAAATCAATTTTCGGTAACTTTTTGCCAGTTTATTTTTTTTAAAATTTTGAAAATTTTTCTGATAATTGGAACAAAATCAAGCAACTTCTTCTTTAGACGCATTTTTCTAGCACAAAAATTAAAAAAGCTACAGAGGTTTTTCCAAATTTCCAGAAATTTTTTCATTTTGAAAAATCAATTTTCGGTAACTTTTTGCCAGTTTATTTTTTTAAGCATTTTGAAAATTTTTCTAATAATTGGAGCAAAAACAAGCAACTTCTTCTTTAGACGCATTTTTCTAGCACAAAAATTAAAAAAGTTACAGAGGTTTTTCCAAATTTCCAGAAATTTTTTCATTTTGAAATTTCAATTTTCGGTAACTTTTTGCCAGTTTATTTTTTTAAGCATTTTGAAAATTTTTCAGATAATTAGAACAAAAACAAGCAACTTCTTCTTTAGACGCATTTTTCTAGCACAAAAATTAAAAAAGTTACAGAGGTTTTTCCAAATTTCCAGAAATTTTTTCATTTTGAAATTTCAATTTTCGGTAACTTTTTGCCAGTTTATTTTTTTAAGAATTTTCAAAATTTTTCTAATAATTGGAACAAAAACAAGCAACTTCTTCTTTAGACGCATTTTTCTAGCACAAAAATTAAAAAAGTTACAGAGGTTTTTCCAAATTTCCAGAAATTTTTTCCTTTTGAAATTTCAATTTTCGGTAACTTTTTGCCAGTTTATTTTTTTTAAAATTTTGAAAATTTTTTTGATAATTAGAGCAAAAACAAGCAACTTCTTCTTTAGTCGCATTTTTCTAGCACAAAAATTAAAAAAGTTACAGAGGTTTTTCCAAATTTCCAGAAATTTTTTCATTTTGAAAAATCAATTTTCGGTAACTTTTTGCCAGTTTATTTTTTTTAAAATTTTGAAAATTTTTCTGATAATTGGAACAAAAACAAGCAACTTCTTCTTTAGACGCATTTTTCTAGCATAAAAATTAAAAAAGTTACAGAGGTTTTTCCAAATTTCCAGAAATTTTTTCATTTTGAAAATTCAATTTTCGGTAACTTTTTGCCAGTTTATTTTTTTAAGAATTTTGAAAATTTTTCTGATAATTGGATCAAAAACAAGCAACTTCTTCTTTAGACGCATTTTTCTAGCACAAAAATTAAAAAAGCTACAGAGGTTTTTCCAAATTTCCAGAAATTTTTTCATTTTGAAATTTCAATTTTCGGTAACTTTTTGCCAGTTTATTTTTTTAAGCATTTTAAAAATTTTTCTGATAATTGGGACAAAAACAAGCAACTTCTTCTTTAGACGCATTTTTCTAGCACTAAAATTAAAAAATTTACAGAGGTTTTTCCAAATTTCCAGAAATTTTTTCATTTTGAAATTTCAATTTTCGGTAACTTTTTGCCAGTTTATTTTTTTAAGCATTTTGAAAATTTTTCAGATAATTGGAACAAAAACAAGCAACTTCTTCTTTAGACGCATTTTTCTAGCACAAAAATTAAAAAAGTTACAGAGGTTTTTCCAAATTTCCAGAAATTTTTTCATTTTGAAAAATCAATTTTCGGTAACTTTTTGCCAGTTTATTTTTTTTAGCATTTTGAAAATTTTTCAGATAATTGGAACAAAAACAAGCAACTTCTTCTTTAGACGCATTTTTCTAGCACAAAAATTAAAAAAGTTACAGAGGTTTTTCCAAATTTCCAGAAATTTTTTCATTTTGAAATTTCAATTTTCGGTAACTTTTTGCCAGTTTATTTTTTTAAGAATTTGGAAAATTTTTCTAATAATTGGAACAAAAACAAGCAACTTCTTCTTTAGACGCATTTTTCTAGCACAAAAATTAAAAAAGTTACAGAGGTTTTTCCAAATTTCCAGAAATTTTTTCATTTTGAAAATTCAATTTTCGGTAACTTTTTGCCAGTTTATTTTTTTAAGAATTTTGAAAATTTTTCTGATAATTGGAACAAAAGCAAGCAACTTCTTCTTTAGACGCATTTTTCTAGCACAAAAATTAAAAAAGTTACAGAGGTTTTTCCAAATTTCCAGAAATTTTTTCATTTTGAAAAATCAATTTTCGGTAACTTTTTGCCAGTTTATTTTTTTAAGCATTTTGAAAATTTTTCTGATAATTGGGACAAAAACAAGCAACTTCTTCTTTAGACGCATTTTTCTAGCACAAAAATTAAAAAAGTTACAGAGGTTTTTCCAAATTTCCAGAAATTTTTTCATTTTGAAAAATCAATTTTCGGTAACTTTTTGCCAGTTTATTTTTTTTAGCATTTTGAAAATTTTTCAGATAATTGGAACAAAAACAAGCAACTTCTTCTTTAGACGCATTTTTCTAGCACAAAAATTAAAAAAGTTACAGAGGTTTTTCCAAATTTCCAGAAATTTTTTCATTTTGAAATTTCAATTTTCGGTAACTTTTTGCCAGTTTATTTTTTTAAGAATTTTGAAAATTTTTCTGATAATTGGAATAAAAACAAGCAACTTCTTCTTTAGACGCATTTTTCTAGCACAAAAATTAAAAAAGTTACAGAGGTTTTTCCAAATTTCCAGAAATTTTTTCATTTTGAAAAATCAATTTTCGGTAACTTTTTGCCAGTTTATTTTTTTAAGCATTTTGAAAATTTTTCTGATAATTGGGACAAAAACAAGCAACTTCTTCTTTAGACGCATTTTTCTAGCACAAAAATTAAAAAAGTTACAGAGGTTTTTCCAAATTTCCAGAAATTTTTTCATTTTGAAAAATCAATTTTCGGTAACTTTTTGCCAGTTTATTTTTTTAAGCATTTTGAAAATTTTTCTAATAATTGGAGCAAAAACAAGCAACTTCTTCTTTAGACGCATTTTTCTAGCACAAAAATTAAAAAAGTTACAGAGGTTTTTCCAAATTTCCAGAAATTTTTTCATTTTGAAATTTCAATTTTCGGTAACTTTTTGCCAGTTTATTTTTTTAAGCATTTTGAAAATTTTTCAGATAATTGGAACAAAAACAAGCAACTTCTTCTTTAGACGCATTTTTCTAGCACAAAAATTAAAAAAGTTACAGAGGTTTTTCCAAATTTCCAGAAATTTTTTCATTTTGAAATTTCAATTTTCGGTAACTTTTTGCCAGTTTATTTTTTTAAGAATTTTCAAAATTTTTCTAATAATTGGAACAAAAACAAGCAACTTCTTCTTTAGACGCATTTTTCTAGCACAAAAATTAAAAAAGTTACAGAGGTTTTTCCAAATTTCCAGAAATTTTTTCCTTTTGAAATTTCAATTTTCGGTAACTTTTTGCCAGTTTATTTTTTTTAAAATTTTGAAAATTTTTTTGATAATTAGAGCAAAAACAAGCAACTTCTTCTTTAGTCGCATTTTTCTAGCACAAAAATTAAAAAAGTTACAGAGGTTTTTCCAAATTTCCAGAAATTTTTTCATTTTGAAAAATCAATTTTCGGTAACTTTTTGCCAGTTTATTTTTTTTAAAATTTTGAAAATTTTTCTGATAATTGGAACAAAAACAAGCAACTTCTTCTTTAGACGCATTTTTCTAGCATAAAAATTAAAAAAGTTACAGAGGTTTTTCCAAATTTCCAGAAATTTTTTCATTTTGAAAATTCAATTTTCGGTAACTTTTTGCCAGTTTATTTTTTTAAGAATTTTGAAAATTTTTCTGATAATTGGAACAAAAACAAGCAACTTCTTCTTTAGACGCATTTTTCTAGCACAAAAATTAAAAAAGCTACAGAGGTTTTTCCAAATTTCCAGAAATTTTTTCATTTTGAAATTTCAATTTTCGGTAACTTTTTGCCAGTTTATTTTTTTAAGCATTTTAAAAATTTTTCTGATAATTGGGACAAAAACAAGCAACTTCTTCTTTAGACGCATTTTTCTAGCACAAAAATTAAAAAAGTTACAGAGGTTTTTCCAAATTTCCAGAAATTTTTTCATTTTGAAAATTCAATTTTCGGTAACTTTTTGCCAGTTTATTTTTTTAAGAATTTTGAAAATTTTTCTGATAATTGGAACAAAAACAAGCAACTTCTTCTTTAGACGCATTTTTCTAGCACAAAAATTAAAAAAGTTACAGAGGTTTTTCCAAATTTCCAGAAATTTTTTCATTTTGAAAAATCAATTTTCGGTAACTTTTTGCCAGTTTATTTTTTTTAGCATTTTGAAAATTTTTCAGATAATTGGAACAAAAACAAGCAACTTCTTCTTTAGACGCATTTTTCTAGCACAAAAATTAAAAAAGTTACAGAGGTTTTTCCAAATTTCCAGAAATTTTTTCATTTTGAAATTTCAATTTTCGGTAACTTTTTGCCAGTTTATTTTTTTAAGAATTTGGAAAATTTTTCTAATAATTGGAACAAAAACAAGCAACTTCTTCTTTAGACGCATTTTTCTAGCACTAAAATTAAAAAATTTACAGAGGTTTTTCCAAATTTCCAGAAATTTTTTCATTTTGAAATTTCAATTTTCGGTAACTTTTTGCCAGTTTATTTTTTTAAGCATTTTGAAAATTTTTCAGATAATTGGAACAAAAACAAGCAACTTCTTCTTTAGACGCATTTTTCTAGCACAAAAATTAAAAAAGTTACAGAGGTTTTTCCAAATTTCCAGAAATTTTTTCATTTTGAAAAATCAATTTTCGGTAACTTTTTGCCAGTTTATTTTTTTTAGCATTTTGAAAATTTTTCAGATAATTGGAACAAAAACAAGCAACTTCTTCTTTAGACGCATTTTTCTAGCACAAAAATTAAAAAAGTTACAGAGGTTTTTCCAAATTTCCAGAAATTTTTTCATTTTGAAATTTCAATTTTCGGTAACTTTTTGCCAGTTTATTTTTTTAAGAATTTGGAAAATTTTTCTAATAATTGGAACAAAAACAAGCAACTTCTTCTTTAGACGCATTTTTCTAGCACAAAAATTAAAAAAGTTACAGAGGTTTTTCCAAATTTCCAGAAATTTTTTCATTTTGAAAATTCAATTTTCGGTAACTTTTTGCCAGTTTATTTTTTTAAGAATTTTGAAAATTTTTCTGATAATTGGAACAAAAGCAAGCAACTTCTTCTTTAGACGCATTTTTCTAGCACAAAAATTAAAAAAGTTACAGAGGTTTTTCCAAATTTCCAGAAATTTTTTCATTTTGAAAAATCAATTTTCGGTAACTTTTTGCCAGTTTATTTTTTTAAGCATTTTGAAAATTTTTCTGATAATTGGGACAAAAACAAGCAACTTCTTCTTTAGACGCATTTTTCTAGCACAAAAATTAAAAAAGTTACAGAGGTTTTTCCAAATTTCCAGAAATTTTTTCATTTTGAAAAATCAATTTTCGGTAACTTTTTGCCAGTTTATTTTTTTTAGCATTTTGAAAATTTTTCAGATAATTGGAACAAAAACAAGCAACTTCTTCTTTAGACGCATTTTTCTAGCACAAAAATTAAAAAAAGTTACAGAGGTTTTTCCAAATTTCCAGAAATTTTTTCATTTTGAAATTTCAATTTTCGGTAACTTTTTGCCAGTTTATTTTTTTAAGAATTTTGAAAATTTTTCTGATAATTGGAATAAAAACAAGCAACTTCTTCTTTAGACGCATTTTTCTAGCACAAAAATTAAAAAAGTTACAGAGGTTTTTCCAAATTTCCAGAAATTTTTTCATTTTGAAAAATCAATTTTCGGTAACTTTTTGCCAGTTTATTTTTTTAAGCATTTTGAAAATTTTTCTGATAATTGGGACAAAAACAAGCAACTTCTTCTTTAGACGCATTTTTCTAGCACAAAAATTAAAAAAGTTACAGAGGTTTTTCCAAATTTCCAGAAATTTTTTCATTTTGAAAAATCAATTTTCGGTAACTTTTTGCCAGTTTATTTTTTTTAGCATTTTGAAAATTTTTCAGATAATTGGAACAAAAACAAGCAACTTCTTCTTTAGACGCATTTTTCTAGCACAAAAATTAAAAAAGTTACAGAGGTTTTTCCAAATTTCCAGAAATTTTTTCATTTTGAAATTTCAATTTTCGGTAACTTTTTGCCAGTTTATTTTTTTAAGAATTTTGAAAATTTTTCTGATAATTGGAATAAAAACAAGCAACTTCTTCTTTAGACGCATTTTTCTAGCACAAAAATTAAAAAAGTTACAGAGGTTTTTCCAAATTTCCAGAAATTTTTTCATTTTGAAAAATCAATTTTCGGTAACTTTTTGCCAGTTTATTTTTTTAAGGATTTTGAGAATTTTTCTTATAATTGGAACAAAAACAAGCAACTTCTTCTTTAGACGCATTTTTCTAGCACAAAAATTAAAAAAGTTACAGAGGTTTTTCCAAATTTCCAGAAATTTTTTCATTTTGAAAAATCAATTTTCGGCAACTTTTTTTAATTTTTTTTTAAGAGTATGCCTCAAAAAGAAACAGTGTCCCCCTCTTTAGGATTGCTCAGCGCATCATTTCTAACCAGCACACGCTATTGCAAAACGGTGAAAATGGTCTGACTGTGTGAAAAGTCTGACGGCGGATTTGTCCAGTTACCAGCTTAATATAAATCGTAAAGGAGTTTCTACAATGATTGAATTTAACCTAACCTTTTTGGACTCAGTGTAAAACCTCCTCTAAATGTGTACGGTTTTACAGGTTTTACATATATGCGTGGCATATACATGTAGAAAGTTTTTGCCTAAATTGCGCAGGCGCGACCACGTATAAAGTCTCCGACGTGCTTTAAAACGTGCACTCAAATCTGTACACTAATAGTTGTTTAATATTTTCATCTAGCTTTTGGTATTTATTTCCAGTGTTAATTAAGTTTATTGTGAAAATGTCATCAGGAGGCGGTTGGGAAGTAGTTGGGAAAAATAAGAAAGACAAAGCTGGTGTTCGTTCGAATAAACTGACGAAGGCTGAAAAGAAAAAGTTTATTGAAAATGCTCCAAAAGTTGAAGATTTTTGTAAGTTTTATAAATTAATAACAGAAAATAATGACATATTTTTGTTTGTAAGCCTTTACTTTAAAGATACTTGTTAATTAAAAACATACAATTAACATTTATATTGCTTTTACGTAATTTTGATTGTTTAATAATAACATATTGTCAAAAACATATTGTTAAAAAATAGTCGACAATTAGAACATATTTATTAATTTATTAATAAGGTGAAAAAATAAATAGAAAGTAGATTAAAGTTTTTAAATAAAAAAATAAAGGGATGTTTTAAAACTTGTTTGGAAAAGGGAAACTATTTTTTGTTTACATGTCGATAATGAATGAAATGTATCGAAGAGGAAATAGGAATGTAAACAATATGTTTGAGTCGGGTGTTAATTTAGTAAATTATTCTTATCAGTACCTTTGGACCAAGTGAAGACTCTTTACGATAATTTGGAAGGAAATAAAGAAAACAAGAAACCTCCAAAAGCAAAGGAGAGTAAAACTAAGGAAAATGAGGAGAAGAAAAAACAACAGAAGCAGCAGCAACAGCAGCAGCAACAACAACAACAGTCTGAAAAGAAAAAGGAGACTCCTAAAGAAAAACCACCGAAATCCATAGAAGAAGCTCTCAGAGCGGTAAATATTTTCCTACCTCTTCTATTATCAACTTTAAGAGTAAATGTTTAATCATTCTTTTTTCACGCAGATAAATGCATCGGAAGTGGAAGACATTTTAAATGCAGGACAAACTCATTTTCCCGGCGCACCATTAATTTGGCTCAAAGATTTAGTTGCCTTTCTAAATATAAAAATTCCCTTAGAAGTGATTGATCCCGTTTTTAGTGGCCGTCCAGACGATTATCCAGCGAGTGTTGTTCCAAAATCAATTCGCACAGTGCTCGAGAGGGCAATTCAAATCAGTGGCTCACAGAATGTTCAACTTTTCTACGAATTTAATTTAACGGCAATGGCAACGGATCTCGTCAAGAATCAACCAGTGATTGGTTATAAAATTTTCATTCAACTTCTCACGAAATTCAATCCCGCAATGACAATCACTAGTATTCCAAAATTAGTAACTTTAAGAAATTCCTATCAGAATAGAAAGCCAATTGGCTTGTCAATTATTTGGGCACTCGCGCAATGTGGAAAGGACAATTTAACCGTGGGTTTGACAGTTTGGCATCATGTCATCTCGCCAATGTTGGAGGCGAAAAATTACGCCAGCTATGTTTCGCAAATACTCAAAGATTTAATCACACGTCATTCGACGGCAAAGAATGCCGATGTGAAACCAGAATTGTATTTAAATATTGTCGACGATGTTATTTCGGGGAAATTGAATATTGCTCCTGCCTATGTCAATGAACTGAAGCCTTTTAATGACAAGCTGAGAGTAAGCGGACTTTTTTCTATTTTCAAAAGATAGTAAATAAAAATTAAATATTATTAAATAAAAATTAAATATTATTGAATATCAAATTAAATATTATTAAATATTAAATTAAATGTTTTTAAATATTCAATTATTAATAAATATTTAACGAATAATGTAATTTATTGATATTAATCATTAACGATTTTTCCAGGAAATGGTTTTCAAGTCGCCAAATTTGAAGTGTCGTTCACTATTCGAAACGCTGATGGCAAAATTGACTCCAAAGAGTAGTGCTAATTATAGAGAAGAAATTGTTCAAGCACTGGTGGCTTGTTTAATTAAAGACTCGCAGTGCTTTAGTGTTTGGAAAAATATGTACAATAAGAATTTATACCAGTCTGATTTACTTTTAAAAAATATTAGTAAGTACAATTTGTCCATTAGTAGCAAATTTATTTTTCAGTCTTCTACTTTTCAATTTGCGAATTTTTCAACAATTTTAAGAATTTTCTTAATTCCAGATGCCCATTGGGATACCCTAAAAGTAATAAACAAAAACAATTCGTTTTTGGAGATGCTCGAGGCCTTACAAAGTACGCACAAAAAGACTAAAAAAAATAAAGATATCCTCAGTGGAGAGTGCAGTAAAACCTGCCAAGTAAGTAATTTTTAAAATCCCCGATTAACAATAAAAAAAAAAATATCTCGTATTTATTTTCCCATTGACAATTTTAAATGATCGAAAAATATTTCTCATTTTTTATTCCATAATAGAATGTTTCCATATTCTTTGCAATATAGAATTTGAAAAAGAATCGTTAAAATCGTTAAAATCGTTAACATCCTTAATATTCAAAAAGATAAAATTAAGGCAGGGGCCCGAAATGCGTGTAAAATTCCAGGGCCTGACATTCCCCCCACCCCGCTCACACATCCCCCTCGACTTTGTTTACAGCTTTAATATTATTTTGAAATTTCGAAAAAAAAGCAGATAATTAACGACTTATCTGCTATCAACGCCGTCCAATTAAGCTAATTAATGACAATTTCATAAAAAGTGAGTATTTTCGTACGTAAAAATTGTTTTGATGAAAAAATAATTCGGTGTATATTTTCCTTCTGGAATTTCGAGGTTAGATTTCCGTTTATTAGAGTCGTTAAATTATTGATCGCGCATCGCCTTCTCGATTTCACTTCAACTCTCTTTTACAACACTCACAGTAGTCGAGAGACACAATCGTGTGTCATTGATGGTGATCATTGACGAGAAAACAGAAAGTTTATTTGCTTTTTTTATTTTCTACATTCCCCCTTCTTTTTCCACCTAGGAAAAAAGAACATTTTCTCCACAAATTTTTATGAGAAGAGAACAAAAAAACTAGACGCATTAAAACGTGACGAAGTTTAATTGAGATAACGACGCCAAGAGTATCCTTGTGAGTGAAAAGAAATTTTGTTATTTTTTTTTTTTTTTCATTTTTGAATATGGAGCAAGTCAGTTGGAATTTCTAAAAAAAACACGATTTGAAGTTGTCAAAAAGGAGAAAACAAGAAAACAGTTTTTATGCATAAACATACTTTTACGAAGAGATTTCTTTAGTTTTGCATTTTGAAAAGAGAGTGTTGGTTGTGGAATTTTTAGATATTACTAAAGAAAATGACAGCGAAATCCAGTAGCGGTTTCCCTTGGAAGAAAGGATGTTTCATTCTATTATTATTAATTGGTTCTCTATTGGCATTTGATTGTCGAAAAAATGGCTCCTTCGAAGGTAAGAACTTTATTTACAATTCAGTATTTACATTTTTTTTTGTTGTTGTTGACGCATTTGAATGTTAGATGTCTATATACAGAATACATACGAATTAGCAGTGTCATTGAAGTTTAATTTATTTATTTTTTGCTCACTTGTTAATTTTCATATTTAAAATTCTATTTTCTGTTGATATTAATTATCTTGAATAATAATTTGACAAAGAATTATACAAATAAGTGGCTTTTAGTGGAAAATATTTAAATTTTCTAAAAATTTCTCTTTTATTTATTAATTCTCTCTTCTCTTCTGCTTAAGAAATATCTTATCTTTGTATAAACGTTTAAAAATAAATTCATCTGCAATGTAAAAAATTGTTTGTAACCTTTTTATAGAAATCACTTTATCTTTAATTTTTTTTTCTTTTTTGTAAAATGCGATTTTTTTCATAACATTAAATTAACTCGGAAATAAATTAGATTTTTGCTACATTTTTTATTAATAACTATAAAAAGTTATAATTAAATATTAAGTAAAATGTATTATTTTGAATTTTGGAATTGATTTTGTTTTCATTTTTCCAGCATCTAGAACAAATAAATTTTTGAAAGACAGTGGTGTTTTGGTGTATGGTCAGAAAGTTTGGACTTCGACGAAAACTTATTCCAATGACGGTCTCAAGTATATTGAAACTAGGTTCCCTGACTACTACAAATCTACTGTGGAGTTCACGGCACCATATGTCAAATTAGGAAATGATGTTTTTATCCTAAGCAAGAACATATCGATTAAATTGTACAACAATACCGCTACTTATGTGAAGGAAAAAACTCCCGTTGTTGTTGCAACCGTAAGTGTTAATTAAAACATTTTTCAGTACTTACTAAATATTACAAAAAATTACTAAATTGCAAATGCAAATGAAATTAATTATTAGTAAGAGGAATTTAATTTTACAAATAATTTTCTCTCATAGATCGAGCAATATGCTCCTGGAATGTTGGAGACAATAGAAAAGCAAAGCATCAAGGGCTTGGAGTTTATGAAGAAAACATCGGCTTATCTTTGCGAGCAGTTCGTTGATCGTTCTGTGATGATGTTCAAGTGGCTGGAAACAAACGTACTCGTGTAAGTATTATTTTCCACCCCTTTACATATTTAAGAAAAAACAAAGTAAAAAATATTAACAGGGCTCGGATCGTCTTTAAGACTAAAAAACAAGTCGCTTTAGTCGCATAAATTCACAACAAAAGTCACGAAAACTCGCATAAAATTTCGAAAAAGTCGAATTAAATTTAGGGAAAAAACGCCAAAAAGGAAACACGAAATTGTCAAAATTGTAAAAAAAATCACATTTCTCGCCAACACATACTTTAAGATCAAACAATCTGGAATAATATTTAATAAAGTTTAATAAAATGCATGGCAAAATTTTTAATTAACATTTTTTTAAAAAATCTCTTCAACATTTCAATTATTTTTATAAATAATAAAATTCTTTTCCAAAATTCAATTATTTAAAAAAAATTTCAAAAAATGCCTGTCATAATTTCAATTATCTTTATAAATAATAAAATCCTTCTGTAAAATTTATTTATTTTCAAAAATAATGAAATTCTTGGCAAAAATTCAATTACATTCAACAAATTTTTTTAAATTTCTGGGCAAAATTTTATAAACAATAAAATTCATCATGGAAATTCAATTATTTTCAAAAGTAATAAACTTCTCCGCAGAATTTCAATTATTTTCTTAAATTTTTTTTTAATTTCTCGTCAAATAATCATTATCTTCATAAAAAAAAATTCATCATGAAAATTAAATTATTTTCAAAAGTCCTGATAAAAATTCTTTGCAAAATTCTATTATCTTCAAAAGTAAGAAAATTCTTCGCTAATATTCGATTATTTTCAAAATTCTTTTTTAAATTCTCAAAATTTCAATTGTCTATATAAATATCAAAATTTTTCTTCAAAATTCAATGACTTTTAAACATTTAAGAAAAAAATCTGTTCAAAAATTCAATGATCTTTATAAATATCAAAATTCTTTTTCAAAATTCAATTACTTTTACACATTTTTTAAAAAAATCTGTTCAAAAATTTAATTACCTTTATAAATAATAAAATTCTTCTCTGTAATTCAATTATTTTCAAAGAATTTTAATACAATTCTTCTCTGTAATTCAATTATTTTAAAAGAATTTTAATACAATTCTTGTCAGAATTTCAATTATTTATTTATTTCTGTACATTTGTAATTATCTTTATAAATATTAAAATTCATCTTAGAAATTCATTTATTTTCAAAATTAATAAATTTCTTCGCAGAAATTCATTTATTTTCAAAAGTAATAAATTTCTTCGCAGAAATTCAATAATTTTCAAAAATTTTTTTTTTAATTTCTCGTAAAAATTATCATTATCTTCATAAAAAAAAAATTCATCATGAAAATTTAATTATTTTCAAAAGTCCTGATAAAAATTATTTGCAAAATTCAATTATCTTCAAAAGTAAGAAAATTCTTCGCTAAAATTCGATTATTTTCAAAATTCTTTTTTAAATTCTCAAAATTTCAATTGTCTTTATAAATATCAAAATTTTTCTTCAAAATTCAATGACTTTTAAACATTTAAAAAAAATCTGTTCAAAATTTCAATTATCCTTATAAATAATAAAATTCTTCTCTGAAATTCAATTATTTGCAAAGAATTTTAATAAAATTATTGTTAAAATTTTAATTATCTTTTTAAATAAAAAATTTATCCTAGAAATTCAATTATTTTCAAATTCTTTTTTTTTATAAAATCTGTATAATATAAAATAATTATTTTCTCACTCTGTCATCTTTAATTATTATAAAACATGAAGATTGTTTTATAACAATTTTTTATAAGAAGTTTAATTTCAAAAAGGTTTGAATTTGAATCTTTTGGAAAATTTTAATTCTTATGGAAAAATAATAATTAAATACTTATTTAAAAAAGAAGTTATTGATGTTTTCTTAAATAATTTGAAAGAAATCTGTAAATAAACTTAACAGAACATTTTTTTTTACTAAAACTTTTTCCTTTAACTTTAATTTTCTGAAAATTTAAAAAATATCAGTCGCATTTTACTAAAAAAAAATCTCGAAAAAGTCGCTTAGTCGCATCTTTTCACAAATAAGTCGAAAAAAGTCACATTTCCTTAGAAAAGTCGAAAAAAGTCGAAAAAGTCGCACAATCCGAGCCCTGTATTAAATTTCTTTATTTAAAAATAAATGAATATAAAAATGTTTTTATTAATTGTCAACAGAGGAAAATTGAGTCCACAAAATCTGCAGAAATACGCGAGTCAAGCGATAGATACGACGCAGACATTCGCAAGTCAAACGTACGATTGGATCTATGAAAAAGTGCAAACTCTATCGAAAGTTCAATGATGAGTGTAAAAGAAGAACAGCTTCAGTAGCCTTAAAGTCAGAGCTACCAAATTTCCCTTCATACCTCAAGCATTTATTCTCATTAGATTCCAAGAGTATAGATAATTGTACAATTTATTATCAATTTTGTTTCTTGTCGCGGTCATTTTACCTGTGATATTCCAAGAATGTACCCCGATTCAACGTCTCTATCTCTTCTGCGATTATTGGCGCAAAAAGAAATGCAATGGCAAAAAAAGAAAAACGTGCCATTTTTTTTAGATTGACTATACCACCCACGGAATCATCTCAAAAAGAAAAAACATCCTGTCAAAGTATTTTGTATGTTGTTTGAGTAAAAATCTAAGAAAATAAATGACTTTTCATAAAAAACAAAAATACACATAAAAGAAAAGAACAAAAGAGTGAGTATTGTTATGTAATTATTGAATATAGAAAAAAGACTAATATTATTTGTAAAAAAAAAATAATAATAAATTGGAAAATTTTTGTTTAAGTATTTTTCTGTGGAAAAAAAATCAATAGACGCACAAATTTGTAGCAATAGTAAAGTATTAATTTATAAGAAATATGACCGATCTTTAACAAGAATTAGTTTTCTTATATAAAGGAGATCGAAGGAATGCTCGTGGTCACAAAATTCTCACACGTGTGTATATATATATATGCAAAAGTTTTCATTTGTCACAGATAGTATTTTTTTAAAATATTTTTCTCGTTTTCTCTCTTTCTTGACACTTTCACAAAAAACACAGTCTTAGCGCGTATATATTTATATATAAATGCTCGAAAATATGTAGTACTCGAAAAAATTTTTTTTCCCCCTTAAAGCTCATACGGGAAGAAGAGCTTCATTGTATTTTTATAAATTTGATTGCAAAGATATTCCTCTTCCTCGTCCCTGAGACTCGCCAATACTTCTAAAATTTGTCTGCAAAAATAAGAAAAGAAATAATGAAATGAGGAGAATGAAAAATATGTAAAATTTGTTAAAAGAGTTATTCAAAGTATTGAAAAAAAAAATATACAAAAAACTAACACTATGGTGCAAGGTTCGTTTCGTCCTTTGACCATTTTATCCGGTTGCCATTTTTCCTTTTTCACTGAGGGGAATCGGGTGACAACGTCTTTGAATGAGGCGTGAGTTGGCCTACATTCACACCAGGGGCAGTCTGTCTCGATTATCAGTCGATCGGATGGAATTGTCGTGACCACGCACAGATTTTCCTCCGTCTTTAGCGAACTTGAAAGGAATTTTCAATTTTAACAAAAAGAAAAATGGAAAACTCAATTCTTATACGAGAAAACATGAATTTTCTACAGCAAAAAGTCAAATTTTTACAAACAAAAGGGAAAATCTCTACAAATCAAATTTTTACAAACAAAAATGAAAATCTCTAAAAATCAAATTTTTACCATCAAAAAGGCAAAGCTCTACAAATAAAATTTTTTGAACCAAAAGTAAAATCCTTACAAATCAAATTTCTACAGCAAAAAAGTCAAAGATTGGAAATGAAAATTGAATTAAAAATTAGACTCGAGTTTTCATAAGTGAATTATGATTTGATGAATAAAGATTGCAATTATTACCATCCGTTAATACCGATATAAAGTCCTAATTGAAGTAAACTGTAGCAGTCCTCAGTGTTGCCATCGAAGGAATGAACAACTCCGGACAATTTTTTGTCCTTGTGCTTTCTGAGAATTCCAACGAAATCTTCGGCGGCATTTCGGCAGTGCAGGAACATGGGCAATTTCAATGTGGAGCAAAGAGAAAGTTGCATCTCAAAATACTTTTTCTGCACGTCTTTGGGGCAAAATTGAATTCTATCGTAATCCAAGCCCATTTCTCCCACAGCCACTATTTTGTCCTTATTGTTTATCGCTATCTCGAGGAGTGAGCCGAGATACGCCTCCGGATCTCCGGATTCCTCAAATTCATTGCATCGAGTCGGATGGCAGCCGACTGTCGAAAATAATCTCTCTGTTGGGCAAAACAAAAAAATTAATTTCTAAAATATAACATTAAAAAGTACATAATAATAATAATAATAAAATAATAATAATTCTTCAAAATTAAAATACAATTCTCAAAAAATAAAATATAATTCTTAACAATTAAAATATATCTCGAAATAATTAAAATATGAAATTAAAATATAATTGTTAACAATTAAAATATAATTCTTAAAAGTTAAAATGTAATTCTTAACAATTAAAATATGTCTCTAAATAATTAAAATATGAAATTAAAATATAATTGTTAACAATTAAAGTATAATTCTTAAAAGTTACAATATAATTCTTAAAGATTAAAATATAGTTCTTAATAATTAAAATATAGTTTTTAATAATTGAAATACAATTTTCAGGCCTCGGGTCGACTTTAAAGAGCAAAAATAGTCGATTAAAAATAGAAAAAAAGTCATTTATTTAATTCAGTGTTGTCACAAAAATTCATATTAATCAAAGATTGTATAATTTTGCTAAATAAATATTTAACTACTTATTATTTCTTTATTCACAAGAAATAAAATTTAACAAATTTCAGTTTTTGAAATTTAACAATTTCTAAAAATTGAAACTAATATAACCCTTTCAAAAATTCAATTACTTTATACAATTTTTTAACTAAACTTCATCTCAAAATCAATTATCTTTATAAATTTTTCATCATTTTTTGCAATTTTCTTCGGAAATTTAATTATTGAAATACAAAAAAACCTTTTTTTTAAATTATAATTTAACCCGTCAATTTTTCTTTTCAAAAATATTCATTAAGGTAAAATATTTTCAAAAATGTTGAAATAAAGAAATTCGAAAAATTAGCTTTTTGAAAATATTTCTAAAATAATTTTTTAAAACACACAAAGTTTTATAATTGAATCTAATTAAAAAATGGCCAAAAAATTGAAATTTGTCAAAAATTTCAATTTTAATTGAAAATTTTCGAAATAATGTTAAATTTTCAAAAATTTTAATGAATTTGTGTTAATTCAAGTGTAAATTCAATAAAAATGCAAATTAACGAAAAATAGGTTTTAAAAATAATATTAAAATAGTTTGCAAAAAAATAATTCTCTGAATTATTACGTTCTAATTTTCTTTCAATTCTATTATTTTCAATATTTTCGAAAATTCAAATTTACATTATTATTTACATTATTAAAAATAATTTAAATTTCGTAAAACATTTGAAAAGAAAATTCAAAATGTGACAAATTCTTCTTAAAATAATTGACGTTTTAAAAATACAAAAAACAATTAATCAAATTGTTCCACGAATTTTAATTTTAAATTATTTCTAAAAAGTTCTAAAATAAAAAATTTTAATTTACTTTATTGAAAGGTAATTGAATTTTAAAAAATTATGATAGACCAATTAGTTTTCTATATGTAATTTTTCGAAAATAATTGAAGAATATTTTGTATTTTTAAAGGAAATTTTTTTTTTGCCGAACTTCAATTGAAAATTTTAAATATATGGAGATATTTTCTACAAAAAAATAATGAAAAATAATTCTGTAAAGTTTTAATTTCTTATTTAGTGTGTAAATTTGATTTTTCGGAAATATTGAAAATAATAGAATTGAAAGAAAATTAGAACGTAATAATTCAGAGAATTATTTTTTTTGCAAACTATTTTAATATTATTTTTAAAACCTATTTTTCGTTAATTTGTATTTTTATTTAATTTACACTTGAAGATTATTCATTAAAATTTTTAAAAATTTAACATTATTTCGAAAATTTGCAATTAAAATTCTTTAAAAGTTAATTTGGAAAAATTGTAATAAAATTCCTGAATAGACGATTTAGTTTGAATTAAATTTCACCTAATTTCAATTATTCAAAATCTTTTTAATTCTAATATTTGAAAAATTTCATTAGAAAACTTATTCGAAAGTAAATTTTCAAAGATTTGTCTATTATACTTTTTAGACTAATAAAAATCGAAATAAGTTGCATTTTACACTGAAAATATGGTATATTTTCGGAAAATTTGGAAGAAAAGTCGAAAAAGTCGCAATTTTTTTAGTAAAAGTCGATAAAAGTCGCATTATTTGAAAATAGTCGAAAAAAGTCGTAAAATTCATAATATCCGAGACCTGAATTCTTCAAAATTAAAATACAATTCTCAAAAAATAAAATATAATTCCGATATAATTCTTAACAATTAAAATATAACTCTAAATAATTAAAATATGGAATTCAAATATAATTCTTAACAATTAAAATATAATTCTTAAAAGTTAAAATATAATTCTTAACAATTAAAATATATCTCTAAATAATTAAAATATGAAATTAAAATATAATTGTTAACAATTAAAGTATAATTCTTAAAAGTTAAAATATAATTCTCAAAAAATAAAATATAATTCTTAACAATTAAAATATAATGCTCAACAATTAAAATATAATTCTTAACAATTAAAATACAATTCTAAATAATTAAAATATGAAATTAAAATATAATTCTAAAAAATAAAAATTCGAAAATTACTCTTTTTGGAAAAAACGTAACAACTTCCTTACTGGAGAAAAAACATTTCTCCTATTTAATTTTTCCTTCTTTGTTTATTACGCCCAATTAAAAAAAATTCCCCGGTAAAAATTACTATTTAATAAATAATTTACTGAAAATTTCTTTAAAATTAAATACTTGATTGTTTAAAAAATAGTAAAAAATAAAAAATAGTTAAAAAATAGTAAATAAACAAACCATCGGTCCTGGCGATTTCCAAGGCTTTTCTACTCTCATTGACACTGCCAGCGGTGATTATAATTTTTGACAGATTATTTTCCCAACTTCGTTTCAAAACTTTATCGAGATCCGGTTGATGCTTCTGGCTCTCGTGATAAATCCCCTGGTACATAGGGTCCGTTAAATTTGCACCTATATCGATGAACTTTCGTAAATTTATCATCTTTTTCAGCATATAACGGTGCTCTTCTTCTTTTGTGGATTAATCAATTAATTCCGACCGCAAGTCCATTTGATGAACAGAAATTATTTACCACGCTAGAAAGAAAGAAAACATTCCTATTGACGAAAATTCAAAAAAAAATTGTAAAACAATCTCTTCCTATTCTATATCAGAAATTTTTTTCGTTTTTTAAAATGTAAATATTGATGTCTCACCCGTACGAGAAACATTGTTGAAAAGCGTCGAGGAATTTATCTAAAAAAAAAAAAACAAGACAGTAAAAAAAGAAAATATTCTTCTAGACCTGAATTCTGAATTAAATTTATATTAATAAATTGAACGAATTAAATAATACATTTCATTGAAGTTAAAGTTGTAGTCAGGTGTCTAAAAAAATATAACCTACAAATTGGAAAGAGACTAATTTTAGAGAGCATTTAGAGCGAAAACTTACCTGTATGTATTTATTGTAATTCTACCGAATTCACGGAATAAAAAACAAGTCGCGATAAAGTGAAAATTACAATTTTTGGTCCAGTAAAAATATCAAAATGCACTCGAATAGCAAGTGTGCATTTATGTGCAAACTGCAAAGCCTGCAAAGTGTGTTATCTGTGAGAGAACCCTGTGAACAATAATTACATTATATCTTTCACTTTCCACCAACAGATGCTCTGCTCGAGTGGTAAATTCAAATCCACATTTATTATTTTATTAAATAAATAATCGAGTGCAATTGCTTGCGCTATTTACAAACAATCTGACGAGTAGAATGAAAATCAATTTAATTTCAGAATCAAATTTTTCTTCCTTTATTTTTTTTTTCATTAATTGTAATTGTAATTAGAACGAACTTAATTTAATTCTTCATTTTAAATTAAAATAGTTAATAACTATTAACTATTAACTAATTAACTGTTAACTAACTTAATTTTTCATTTTAAATTAAAATAGTTAATAACTAGGTATTAACTATTTTAATTTAAAATGAAGAATTAAATTAAGTTCGTTCTAATTACAACAGGGCTGCAATGATTTAAATCAATTTGATTTAAATCACGATTTAAATCTTGATTTAAATCTTGACATTTAAATCATGATTTAAATAAAAAAAAATTGGTTTAACTAAAACTATTAGATATTTTTTTATAGATAAAAATAAAATATTATTCTTATTAAAGCATTTTAAATTAGTATTTTTATTTACAGTTTTAAATTAAAAATAAATTAAAAAAACGAACTTCCTAAAAATAAATATTTAAAAAACAGTATTAAAAAATTGATTTAAATAAAAAAAAATCCTATTTAAATAAAAAAAATCTGATTTTTTTTTATAAAAATCATGATTTTTATCAGCCCTGAATTACAATAGTTGTGATTTTTTGCATTTTTATTAAATATTCAAAAAGTGGGTAACAATCTCTTGGACAATATTTAATAGTTTATTGATAGTTCGTTTATTAACAAAAAAAATGAGATATTTAATAATAAACTATTTCCTCTCAGCTTACGAGTAATTTAGCATTAAAAAGTCTTTAAAAATTAAACGATTGGAAAATGTTTTCCCATAAATATACATTGTCTCGAGAATTTATAGTTAATTTACACATTGTATTTGAAACGTATTTACAAATATTTGTAATAATTACATTTTTTTTAAATGAATTTTTGAAATGATTTTTCTTCTTCTCCAAATTTTTTTTTGGAAAAATAATAATTTTATGGAAACGATTCTCGTTTGGAAAAAAAAAGGTTTTCAATCGTCTTCCTCCTCTTCGTCCTGCTCTTCTTCCTCTTCAAATTGTTCTTCTTCTTCTTCAATTTGTTGTTCTTCTTCTTCAATTTGTTCTTCTTCTTCTACAATTTGCTCATCTTCTTCTTCAATTTGTTCTTCTTCATCTTCCTCGAGTCGTTCGTAGTCTTCATAATTATCACTATCTTCCTCCTCGTCCTCTTCCTCGATTTTAATTTCCTCGAAGGTAATGTCGTCCATCACTTTAACGGGAGATCGGGACTGATCCTCCGAAGTGTCCTCGCCTTCCTCTCTCGTCACGTCGATTTTATGCTCCTTATAGACGTGATTGACGAAATTCAACTCCGTTGACACCAATTTCCCACAGACTTCGCACTGAAATGTCGAACCATCGTCGGCTTGCAGGCAATGCGTGAACTTATTGTATCGTTTGTAATTCGTGACATTAAGTTTGTGCTCGTCGTAGACGTGCGAAACGAAACTCGCATCTGTTTGCAGTAATTTGCCGCAAATTTCGCACTTCAATGTCGATTCGTCCTCGGCTTGCAAGCAGAGCATCAACTTCTCGTAGGGCTTGAATTTCTTTTTGTGAAGTTCCAAATGCCTCACGTGATCGACACGGAGGCTGAATTCGTATTTGCAAACTTTACAATAGAGATAATGTTTCGCAAAGCGCGTGTGCGCGCGAAGAGTCGGGAAACTTGAGTAAGTCTTCAGACAAATTGGACACTGTAAGCAGACGTGATTTTGGAGATTTTGTAAAGTATCAAAGAGAGCGGTGCAAGAATCGCATTGATAGGTTTTCTTCTCCTTGCAAGTGTGTTTGAACCAGTGTTTCTGCAATTGATGCACAAAATCGAATGATAAATTACAAGTGTTGCAGACGTAGTTCTTAAAATGATCCCTCTTGTATCTAATCGTGTAGGTGCTCTTCACAATGTCCAAGTGACTCTCAAATATTTTCTTCTTAAAGAAATACTGATTGCAAATCTCGCATTGATTCTCGTGACACTTCAAATGTGTATTAAACGAATCCACTTCGTCCGTTGTGAAATTGCAGTAATTACAAATTATCATTCTATCACTTCCCCGGTGGGCGTGTGACAATATGTGACTTCTCATTCTTTGCTTCGATATAAAGAGAGCATTGCACGCGGGACATTTGGAAAATTGCTTTTTCGAATGGAAAAAAGTCACCGGAGTTGTGCAATTATTTTGATTGACAAACTCCGTGAGACGAAATTGAATTGGCTCGAGTTTATCCGATAGAGAATTGTCGTCATCTTCATTTATCGTTACAACTTGAACGTCTTGATTGTCCTCGAGTTTCAGTGGATTTTCCAAATCCGAAAAATCTGGATCTCCCGTTATCACCTCTTCCTCGTGATCCAATTCTAACACCGAAGTTGCTACGAATTTAAATTCTTGTTCCCCCATTCCTGGCGAACTATCCTCTAATTGATTGTTCTTTCGTTTTTTCCTCGAATTTTCCGATTTGCAGCTGATTGAACTCTTTTTAGTGCCGGAAAGAGACATTTTTTTCGTCAATATCGATATCTGAAAGGAAAATTTGTTTTAACTGAATCGAAATTGTAAAGCAAAATCAAAATCAAAATTGTAAAGCAAAATCAAAATCAAAATTGTAAATCAAAATTGTGAATCAAAATAGTAAATTAAAGTAGCAATTAATATTTTCATTAAAAAAGTTTATTTTCAAATTGAACCTTAATTAAACAATAGCACGTTACATTCCTTGAATGAATATATTTTTACTTTGCGATAAAAAATAGAAAAAACCGACCTACTTACGAGAATCGTTTTTCAGAAAAATCCGATTGTGGAAAATTCCATCAACTTTTCACATTTTTCAAAACTATTCCAATATAACAAACTAGAAGATCAACAATAAAGTATAAACAACTTTGTTTTTAATAAATTTGATGAATTTTTTTTTGAGGTTAGAATCACGAAAAAAATGTTTTTGCTTCTCCTTACTTCAATTTTAGTCAAATTTTCATATTTTCCACTACGATACTTTTATTAACTGCTTGCTACGTTGACAATTCAGACAAAAATAGAGAATAAAACGTTTTATAAATAATAATATTTAAACGAAGAAGAGAAAATTTTGAGTAAAATATGACGTTTGATAAAACTTTCTCAGTGACGTAGTAATTTTTCAAGAATCCCCGAGAGTAAAAAATGTTCATTACAGTGAAGTAACTAGAAAGGGTTCCTTAATTTATTTGACGAGCAATGTTTCAAAAGTTGATAACTACATTTTTAAAAAAATTGAGATAAACACATTTTTAAAATATTAAAATCTTTAAAAATTAATAGATTTTCAAAGATTTTAATATCACTGTTCAATTTAAGAAAAAAATTTATTAATAAAGAATTTTCAGTTTAAAAAATATTTTTGCCTAACCTTGACGATTTTTAATTTCTATCTTTTTATTGGGAAAAAATTAGTAAAACCTTCAAATTGCCTATTACAATAGAATTTAATTATAAACACAGCATTTTAAATAGAAAAAATATTAAAAAATGAATAATTTATTACATTTTTTCTACATTAAAGATAATTTTAATGCTTATGTGAGAAGTGTCATTTGTTTAAATTTCTCCAATTGACAAAATTTGGATTTATCAGGTTTTGAAAACTTACTCCTCATTATTCCACTATGAAAATTATAATAATATATAAACTTTTTGCTAGTAAATTATAATAATATTTATATTATGTATTAAATAACGGAGATTAAAATATACACATTATCTACATTATTGAATTTTTTTAAGCACTATTTGATTTTCGGCATTTTTACACGCACATATAACTCGCTTTTTACATGTATTTATGTTGTTGAATTTATTAATTTGAGAATATAAGAAACTTATTAACAATTATATTTTGAACTATTTACATAACAATGTCCTGAGAATAAGAGAGGATGATAATTTCTTTTATAAATAATCTAATTTGTATGTGTGACTCGTTCCGAAAAATCGTACTTTTAAGCGAAGCAAATTAAATTTTAAGGTTATGTGTTCATTTCAACAGCGCAAAAAAAATATTCTGGTTGAATTAATCGGAATATTCTGGTTTTTAACTCGAATATCGTGTCAAATATGCCCTTAATTTATTTTTCTTTGTTAAATTAATTAGAATTCCTTAAATATATGATCAGAATTCTAATTAATTTAACCTAAATTCCAGTTTTTTTTACCAAAATTCGAGTTAAATTATCCAGAATTGTGAATAATAATTTGACCTGAATTCCAGTTAATTTGACCAAAACTCGAGTTAAATTATCCAGAATTCTAATTAATTTCACCTGAATTCCAGTTAATTTTACCGAAATTCGAGTTAAATTATTCAGAACTCCAATTAATTTCACCTGAATTCGAGAGTTAATTTGACCGAAATTCGAGTTAATTTATCCAGAATTATAGCCTATTTGACCAGAAGTCTACTTTATTTTAACTAGAATATCGTGTGTTGAATTTCGTACCCGAACCAGAACTTTTTTCTCACTCAGAAATTAAGAAACATAACCTCTAAATTTTTTATTCTCCAAATACGTTTATTCGGAGCACGTCGCACACACAATAACGATAACAGCAATTATTATACAGCAATTCCTTTAGAATCGATATTATGTCTCGTTCTCTCAATTAAAACAAAAATAATAATAACACAGTCGAAAAATAATTAATCTTTACTTCGTTTCTTTTTATGCTGATGTCCGTGATAATTGTAATGACCGTGATCGTGAGCAAAATGAACTGGAGTTCCGTGGCCGAAACCATGACCATAGGCACCATGACCATAGGCACCGTGGCCAAAACCATGACCCAATCCAGCGCCATAAAATCCATGACCTATGCCATGACCCAAACCAGCACCAAATCCCCCACCAAGACCGGGAATTCCCAGTCCATAGTGGTCATGAACTGGAACCGGAACTGGAATCGGAATCGGCACCGGAACGGCATGTTTCACGGGAATTGGAAATGGATGATGCACCGGAATGGCAATTGGCGTTTTTATCGGAATTGGAATCGCTTGCTCCACCGCAACCGGAATTGTCTGGAAAAAGTGGAATTTTTTTTGTGAAATTAAAAAAAGGAATTAAATTAAATTTAAGAGAAGATAATATGAGAATAAGAAAATAATAATATTAGTATTTGATAAATTTACCTGAGGAATTGGAATCGGAACTGGATATGGCTTATGCACTATCTTCTCAACAGGTATGGGGACAAGTTTTTCCACAGCCTTCTCGACAACAACTGGCTCGGGGATATGTTTTTCTATAGGTTTGCTTATTTCATAACCCGAATAATCCTTTTCCGGAAGTGCTTCCACGTGAATGTTCGAGCCAGTTTTCCACCTAAGGTAAACATGGTTTTTTTTTCTTTGAAAGCTAATTAATAGTTTCTTAAAGTACGTGATTAATGAACATTCTTCATTATGGTCAAAATTAGAGATTCATCAAAGAAAAAGTGAAATGACAAAACAAATGTCTCTAAACATTTATGTATGTTATACATAATGTACTCAGCCTCAATTTGATAATTTAAGTTTCGAGAATTTTAAACATTGTCAACAGTACGAAAAATAACTTCTTCTTTCATTCGATAATTATTCAGAGCATCTAAACTTAGAGGTAATAATTACCCCCAAGGCATCTGGACCTGCAGGAACATTCACAATAGTCAGGCAATGTTCCTGCAAGTTTGAATACCTTGGGGGTGAGTATTAGCCACAGTTTTCTTCAAATTCTCAAATTTGAATCAGTTTTTAATTTAATCCACATTTTTGATACCGCAATTTGTTGGAATTTGATGCTTTCAAGTATGAGAGTGTGTATTTATAAACTTTTGTCGTACCCATTAAAATTCGGCCCACTTAGCGGAAGTTCGGGCCCAGACTGAAGTGTCGGTAGCACATTATGCTGAATTTGATGATGATGATGATGATGATTCAAATCTGGAACTTCCAAACTTTGTAGGCCAATCCAACCACTGCTGGCAATTCCACGTTTCTGCTGCACTTGCCCATCGTTTCCGTCCGCTTGTGCGGAAGTGCACAGAAGCGGAATCAGCAACTAAAAATTTGCCTCTACTTTAGTAAATACAGAAGCGAAAAAAATATTACTCAACAGTGTATCAAAATAGTGGGAATAATCTCCCACTGTTACGCACCAAAAAAACCTTCTTATTTTAAGTCAAAGAGTCTTAATCTAAGACGATTGTTTTTAATACTTGACTTAATCTTTTAAAACAGTCATAATCCTTAATCTACGTTATTGAAGACAATGGATTTTGTGGGAGAATGTAGTGTTAAGACTGATGTTAAGATTAATGTTAAAACTGATTTTAAGACTGATGTTAAAACTGATGTTAAGACTAATGTTAAGACTGATTTTAAGACTTATGTTAAAACTGATTTTAAGACTAATGTTAAAACTGATGTTAAGACTAATGTTAAGACTGATTTTAATACTTATGTTAAAACTGATTTTAAGACAAATGTTAAGACTAATGTTAGAAGTAATGTTGAGTTTAGGTTCTGATGTTATATTTTGGTACTGATTTTAAATTGAACTACTGATTTTAAATTGAACTACTGATTTTAAATTTAACTACTGATTTTAAATTTAACTACTGATCTTGAATTTAGCTACTGATCTTAAATCAACGTTTAATGTAACCAGAAACAAATAATTTATTTTCGCATATATAGGGTAAGATTTCTATTTCTCACCAAGAATACCGACATTGCTGAACTATGCTGATGGACTGTTGCGAGTTGTTGACAGAATACGCCTTTATATTTACTGAGGGAGTGGTCCAGATCTTGTTCCCATCTTTGACCAGATCGGGAACTCGGCCTTGCCTACCGGCTCTTTTTATTTCCGGGGAGGAAAAGAGTTAAGAAAATCCGTCATTAATCGTAAATTTCTTCCTCAATGCAGGAAGCCTTATATACTCTCGTTTAAATTATAAAGATTTTCCACAGCCGATTTGTTCAAATTGTATCGTATAGACGCATACAATATAAATGGGGGAAAAAATTATTTTTTAAAATAGTGAATTTAATTTTAAACCGTATATTAAAACCGAATAAACCGTATAAAACCGTATAAAACCGTATATTAAAGTAAATAATTTATAGGGATTTTTCGCACTTCTTGTTGTCGTAATTTTTTTATAAGTACAATCGTAATCAATGTTATGCCATATCGGTGACCTAGTTGAGAAAATTTATTACTCTTTCTTCATATTCCTCTCGTGTCGAGTACTTCCGGTGAAAACAAAATTTCATCCCCATAATTGCAGTTATCTATAGATCTATGCGAGGGCAATGTGAAAATATTTTAATATTAGATCCAATTAGCTCAGTCTGAAAAAATTAAATCTTCCTTTCAGCAAAACCATCGAAGTTTAAAGCATTTTTTTTTCTTTTTTCGTGCGGTTAATAAAACGAAACAATTCTGTCACGCTAAGAAGCAAATAGTTGGAGGTTATGTTTTTAATTTTTTCAGTAAAAATACAAAAAAGAGAAACTATTATTAATTAAAGCTTATTGATCTCAAAATGTTCGTTAAATCCAAAATACTCAATGAAAATTTGTTTCAAAGTAAAATAATGAAAAATAACATTAATGAAAAATAAACATTTACTCAAGAAAAACCTAACACGAACCTAACCTATATTTCCTTTGCCTCTTAACTACTTCTCTAAGAGCCTAAAGTTCCGAAAGTTCAAATGAACGAAATTTATCTATTTCTCTCTAAAAATTAAATTTTTATTGCAGTTACTTTTTTATGCGCTAAGTAATTTATTAAAATACCTTCAAAAAAAATATTTCGTTCATTTGAACGTTCGGAACTTGAGGATCGTCTTGGGAGCGCGTCACAGTTTTTTTTATGTTCTGACGCTAGAATTGTATTTAATTAAATTAAAATGCAATAAAATTAGTCAAATTTGATAATTGGTTGTAAATTAATAATTATATGCTTAAAATAAAAGATATTTATTATTTTCCTTGGGGTGTAAAAAAAGTTTTACAAACTAGTATTATAGCTTTTGTTTAATAATAACGTTAATAAAAGTTATGAGTCATTTATAATATTTAAAATGAACTTGACGTCTTGTTGTAAAATTAAATTGTTCCCTTGAAACTTCAATAAAATAACATTGATGAAATAGTAATGAAAAAACTATTCATAAAATATTTCTTTTTCAAAATGAATAGACATTTATCAATATATCCTAATATTAATGCCGCCTTAATTAAATTCTTTTTCATTCAATCAGAGCTTGAAGATATAAACTTAAAATTAAATTTTGATAGATTTAATTTTAAATTTTAATATATTTAATTTTTAATTTTAATAAATTTAATTTTTGATTTTAATAAATTTAATTTTTCATTTTAATAAATTGAATTTTAAATTTTTAATAAATTTAATTTCTGATTTTAATAAATTTAATTTTTGATTTTAATAAACTGAATTTTAAATTTTTAATAAACTGAATTTTAAATTTTTAATAAATTTAATTAAAAATTTTTAATAAATTTAATTAAAAATTTTAATCAATTTAATTTTTGATTTTAATAGATTTATAATTTTTAATTTTAATAAACTTAATTTTTAGTTTTAATAAACTTAATTTTTAGTTTTAATAAACTGCATTTTTAATTTTAATAAATTTAATTTTTTTATTTTTAATTAATTCGTTGTATTCGAAAGATGTTGGTTTATTGTTAGAAAAGTGTATTATACATATAAGTGCGACTTGAAATTGCATTGCTCTCTTTCAATATCAACTGGAACCTTTTCTTTTCCGCATTGGAATTGCATTGAAGACTTTCTTGAGACTTTCATTTTCTAACGCGAACCATTTTTATTATACTTCAATACCATCCATTCATTATTCATTATTTGCGTATTGTAAAACAATTTCTTTCCACTGTCATAATAAAAATAATAATAAAAAAAATAATAATAATATAAACTGACATAAAAATTGCTTCTGTATAATAATTACAAGTATTTTATATTCATGAAGGGTTTCTTCCAACTTTTTTTCTTTTAATAACAAAATTATTTTTGCAATCATAGAGTAGCACCTGTCCTTAATTGAATTTTAATTCTTTTAATTATTATTATTACTATTATTACTATTTCTGTTATTATTACTATTGCTGTACCATAATCTCTGTATTTTATCGCAACCCCCCCCCCCAAAAAAGAAAAAAACTATTACTATTGTTATTACTATTATTGTTACTATTACTATTATTATCTTATTGTTATTAAAAAAAATAAATAATGAAATAAAATTCAGTAACAATAATATTATGCAAAACATTTTACAACAGTTGTATATCAGTATTACTTCCAATCAGTTCCAATAAAATTAAATAACACTTACGAGGAAGAAAGTTTGGTAAAATTTCAATTATTTTTTAAAATAAAAAATATTTATCAACCCAATTAAATTATTAATGATATTAGTGGCGACAATTTTTCACGTGCCACTTTCGATACCAAACGTGCTTCAGCAAATTGCATTACGAGAATTTTAATTACAACCTGTTTTCAAAGCATCTCTGGGTCATTACAAAATTTTCGGTTAAGTGCCAAGCAGCAAGTTCAATGCTTTGTTCTCTTACATATATATATACAAGAAAAAGTTAAACTATCTATAAATCGAAATATTACATTCTCATTTTTTTCCAATGACTCTAATTTTCAACACTTCTTTTTTTTAATACTAAACAAAAAGAGTGACATTTTGCAAAATATAAACTATACGACGAAGCAATTACAAAAATAATTTAATAAAAACATTTTTGTAATTATACATGCCAAATGATCCGTGCGAGATATTGGGGAAAAACGGATGGGACATTTGGCTGACACCCAAAAGAATTAGAAACAGCGAAAGTTAATAAAATATACGATATCGAATTGACAATCAATGAGTTCTCCAAACTGATAGTCCTATAAATACATATATAGGGGTCACAAATTAGAGAGCAAAGTCAGTTTTTCTTCAACCTCCACACTAACAGGAACTAATTATTATATAAAATGAAGTTCATTTTGGTACATACTTAACGATTTTACAATTAAAGAAAAATTAAAAAGCAGACCTCGAGAAAGTGAATAATTGTGTCAATGGATTTCAATGAAATTTGAACAATAGTGTATATTAGTGAACTTGAAAAGTGTTATTAATTCATATATGTAATAATTACCCTCGCAATATTGTGCGAGGAACAAAATTTTAAAATCGATTTCTCACATTAGCCCCGTACGGAAATAATAAATTATAATTGTTGGAGAACAATAATTCGAGTCGTAATTTTTGATTAAAATTTAGAAGCTGTTCAAACTATGTCGAAGATTTATGACTATTTATAGTTAAAACTATGATTAGTTAAAACAGTTTAGTTAGTTATTTAGTTAAAACTATGTCGAAGGTTTAACTATTATAGTGTTAACTAAATAGTTAACACTATCAAAGATGCAACTATTAAATTAAACCCATTAAAGATTCAACTGTTAAATTAAAACCAACAGAAATGCAAGCAACTATTAAATTAAGTCCATTAAAGATTCAGCTATTAAATTAAAACCAACAGAAATGCAAGCAACTATTAAATTAAACCTATCAAAGATCTAACTATTAAATAAAACCCATCAAAAATGCAACTATTCAACTAAACCCACCAATTTTTATTTTTAATTTTAGAAATAAGAAACATTCGTAGTAGTGGATTGAACTTTTCTTTTTTTACTTTTTGCAGACAGTGACACTGATTGCAGCCACATCGGCAGTGATAGTCGAGAAAAGGGAGAAAATTAGTTCGATTCATCCGAAGAAGCACGGAAAGAGAGGAGCTTTCGGCGTTGAGTATGGGTACCCCTTACAGGAACCAGCGCAAGTTTACGAGAAACCAAATCCACCGGTTGCTTCCGGTTACGATTATGCCCACCCAGTACACGTTCAACCAGTCGGTTAGTTTCCCTACAAACAATTTTCACTTTGCTCAAAATTAACCATGTCTTCCTAACACCATGTAATCCCTAACAGATTATTTTCCACACAATATCCTAAAAACCAAATCCAAAAATAGGATATCCCCCAGACTCCTTAAAGAGCCTAATTTTTCCCACCAATGGTTATCCAAATCCCCCCAGACTCCTTAAACAGCCTAATTTTTCCCACCAATGGTTATCCAAATCCCCCCAGACTCCTTAAACAGCCTAATTTTTCCCACCAATGGTTATCCAAATCCCCCCAGACTCCTTAAACAGCCTAATTTTTCCCACCAATGGTTATCCAAATCCGGATTACATATAAACAATAATAAATAAACAACAATATAATAAACAAATTTCAAATTCCCCTCGACAGGTGTGCCAGTAAATCATCCGGTGGTGGTTCCCGAACCAGTACCTCAACCAGTTCCCGAACCGCAACCAGTGGCTGTGCCTCATCCAGTGCCAGTGATTCACACGGTCGTGAAGCAAGTTCCAGTTCCGGTTGCCGTTCCCAAACCCTATCCAGTGCATATTGAAAAAATCGTCCACGTTCCAGTCGAAAAGATCGTTCAGGTTCCAGTCGAAAAAATCGTTCACGTTCCAGTGGAAAAAATCGTTCACGTACCAGTCGAAAAAATCGTTCATGTACCAATTGAAAGAACTGTTCATGTCGACAGGCCGATTCCAGTCGCTGTTCCAAAACCCTATCCAGTTCCAGTTGAAAAGTACGTTCACGTCGACAGACCCTATCCAGTGCATGTGGCTGTGCCAGTGCATGTGCCGAAACCTTATCCCGTCCCAGTGGCCATTCACACTCAATATAAACCACTTTATAGTGGATGGTAATTAGCACAATCTACAATTTTAAATGTTTTCTTCAAGTAAAGTTGATTTTGTTCCGATGGAGCAATCTGTTTCTTCGTCCCAATTTGATATCCTTAGGAAAACTGTGTTACAAATCGTTCTGATGTTGGTCCGCACCAATTCAGTGAGGACCTGGTTTGGATGTTAGAAAATGCAATTATTTTTGTTCACATTTATGGAGAAATGATTGTTTTTAAACTACTTTTTAGTATTTTTTATTTATTTTTATTAAATGCAGGTATTTTGTCAGAGCCAGTGTAATATCGAGCATCTGCAAATTCATTATAAGGGCAACATTGCACAGAAAACTGGATAGCAAATTGCATAGAAAATTGGGTAGAAAACCGCATAGAAAATTGGATAATAAATTATAGAACAAATTGAATAGCAAATTGCATAGAAAATTGGATAGCAAATTGTATAAAAAGCAGCCTTTAAGGAATTTGCAGATGCAATAAAAACTTTAGCATTATAAGACACTTGTGAAGCGTAAGAAGCGACAAAAAAAATTTTTTTTTAAATGCCAAAAAAGGGTTCGGATAATAAAAGTTCGGCTAAAATGATTTGCAATTCGAAATTTCGGCTCGACTGTGTAAAAAAATTCGATTAACACACATCGCACTTCAAGTGATAATATTATGTTTCCACAAGTACAATGCTTTAAAAGTTGTAGCACCTTCGCATTGATTTAATTCTCGCTAGTCCTTGTTGAATACTTGATAATATAATTCCTAAATTGCACATACATAGCATTGACAATGAGAGAACGATTCACGCGATATTTGCCATCAATGATGACTCAATTGAAAGTGCTAGTTCGTAAAATTCGCACTTCAAAAAGCAAAAATTTCAACCGAAACTTAATCTCTACAGTACATTTTCAGTTTTTGTCAAATCTGTTAGACTATTTCGAACAATTGGGTTTAATTATATTCAGCGAGATTTTCAATTCATTTTTACATTCTCTTCATTCAAAAATAAAAAGCATTTTTTTATGACAATCATTAAAAATAACAGAAAATGTTACCTCCTGACGAACACTAAAGAAAAGCCAAACTTCGAACATGAGGAACTTGAAAAATTGTCATACAGCATTAATCATTAATTGCGTGAAAAGAAAAAAAAACTTGTTAAAAAGTGTAAAATCTACATTATCCGAAAGAAATATTTAATAAAGTGGATAAAAGTTGTGACAACTAATTGGTACTTTGTAAAGTCTATCTATAAACTATACAAACCAATGGGACATGAAAGCGTGTCTTAAAAAAAAAATTGTGCGATCGTGGGAAAGAAAATTACTTTATACATGTGTTCATGGAAGAAAAGAAAAGTACAAGAGGAAAGGTCAAATAGCGTTGGGGGTGTTATCAATTTTTCAATAATTAGACTCTTTCCTGGCGAAGGCTCTCTCTCTCTCTCTCTCCTTCCTCGATGACATCATATTTAAACTTGAAATAAAAAAGAAACAAAACACAACCGCAGTAGTCGTTCAATCCCAAACGCGATCATGAATGGAACACAACTTGAAGATCTATAGAATCTCATTATTAATGCATATCTCTTTTATATACCACCTTCACACTCAACGGCAGGTGTTGCTCTTGACACTACTGGGCGTCTATATATTTATTTATTTGTCAATATTCACTGTATGCTATAAGCAATATCCCCACACTGTATGTTATATTGTTTCTGTCTGAATATTTTGTCAGGAAAAAAGTTTTTTCCATTTATTTTTAACTTTGTAAAACAAAAAAGGTTTTATGTTGTAAAACAAAAAAAGGTTTATTCATTGCTTTTTTTTTCTTGAGCTAATTGCTCTTTTCTTGAACAAATTGTTCTTTTGGGGAAATAATTGTTCTTTACTTGAACCATTATTTAGGAACTAATTGTTCTTTTCTTAAATTAATTGTCCTTTTCTGTAACAAATTGTTCTTTTCTGGAACAATTATTTAGGAACTATTTGTTCTTTTCTTAAATTAATTGTCCTTTTCTGTAACAAATTGTTTTTTTATGGAACGAATTGTTCTTTTCTGTAACAAATTGTTCTTTTATAGAACGAATTGTTCTTTTCTTGAACAATTATTTAGGAACTATTTGTTCTTTTCTTAAATTAATTGCTCTTTTCTGTAACAAATTGTTCTTTTCTTAAATTAATTGCTCTTTTCTGCAACAAATTGTTCTTTTATGGATGAGGCTGAAGTCCACAACGTTTTTAAAAAACGAAAACAAAAAAATAATGGGATGGTACTTTTATTTTTTATTGTAAATAATGTTATTTTTCGACAATTAAATCCTTAGTAACAACTGATTTCTTAAAATTTGAGTCACATGAAAATTAGAGATGAATTTTATTTAAAAAAAAATTCTTTTTTTGATTTTTCGTTTTTAAAAACGTTGCGGACTTGAACTTCGTTTTTATGGAACGAATCATTCTTTTCTGCAACAAACTGTTCTTTTATGGAACGAATTGTTCTTTTCTTAAATTAATTGTTCTTTTCTGTAACAAATTATTCTTTTCTTAAATTAATTGTTCTTTTCTGTAACAAATTGTTCTTTTCTGTAACAAATTGTTCTTTTATGGAACGAATTGTTCTTTTCTGTAACAAATTATTCTTTTATGGAACGAATCATTCTTTTCTGCAACAAATTGTACTTTTCTTGAACCAATTGTTCTTTTCTTGAACCAACTGTTCTTTTCTTGGAACAATTGCTATTTTCTTAAACACACTTTTTGTAAGAATATCAAATAAAGACAAAAACGTATAAAATTATTTACAAACAGTTGCAGCAAAAAAAAAAAAATTTTTTTAAACCATGAACTAAATTGTTCTTCTCTTACGAAAAAATTTTTTTTACATCGAACCAAATTTTTTAAAAATCGATTTCAAATTGCTTGTTTCAATTGAATTTGAAGTAACAGCAATTTTCTTACATCGAAACACTTTTTCTTTTAAAAATTAACAAACTCAATCTGGATAATTACCCTCAATTCAATGTAAAATTAATTTCAATTCAGTATTTTTAATAGCACACGTGCGTTTTGAAATGAAACAGAAAAAAATTGTAATACAATGTCATTGGATAATGAAAGGGTGGCGCATAAAACTTAAAAAAAAAAGAAATTATTGTCAGTTATTAAAAATGTTATATTGTCTCGTGATACAACAATCTTTTAAAACATTATTATGATTATTATGATTATGATTATTATGATTATGATTATGATTATGATTATTATTATTATTATGATTATGATGATGATTATTATTATTATTATTATTATTATTATTATTATTATTATTATTATTATTATTATTATTATTATTATTATTATATATTTTATAATTGGTAATAAAATAGTATTGTCAACTGCGCAACTCGACAATTTCACATATGCCAATGAGATTTTACAGGTATATTCCAAGGAGTCAGGGGGGAAGTGTATTAGTGTAATGTAACAACAAATTATTATCGTCAGTCACTTGTCATTCCCGTAAGAAGCACTAATATCATACAAAAAAAAACAGAAAATGACTTTTCAGAACAGTGAATATGTAGAAGAGTTCTTTTTTAATATTAAAGAAAATTTTTAATACATTTTCGGAAAATTTATTTAAAAAACCAAGTTTTATTTACTTTACAAATAGAAAAAAAAATGACACTCGGTTCTGAAATAAATTAAAAAAATTTTTTTTTTGAAAATTTGCCGGGAAATTTTCACATCTTCGAGTGTAAAAAATTTTTGTGCTTGAAAGTTATTGAATTATTTTTCTTTCAAAAAACGAACTTGAAAGTTTTAGTTTACTGTTTTTCAAAACAGAGGTGAATTGAAAAAAGTTTTTTTTTTTGCTTGTTACAACCAATTTGCCATTAAAAAAAAAAAAAAAAAATGCAGCTTCCAATGAAACTTGGGATTGCTGGAGGGGTGATGTTCTCTCTTTCAGTTTTCTTCTTTATGATAGCATTTCCGAAAATTTTAAAATCCGTTATTCACAAGGTGAGATGAATTTTATTGAAGATCTTAATTGCACGAAATATTAGTTGATGCATTGCATTAAAATTTTTTATTCACTCTTGTAAATAGATATAAAACAAGAGTAAATTAAAAATTCTGTCTTTATCGAATTAAAAATTTAAAGAAAAAACAGAATTAAAACTATGTTCATCCTGAGAAAGATTGTAAAAATTAAATTTATTAAATTAAAATTGGAAATTAGTGAACTAAATTAATTTATGAAATTACAATTAGAAATTAAATTAATTAAAATTGATGAATTATCAGCAAGCTTGCAGTAATATTATAAAGAGACTGTTGAACTTGACAAACAGATCATAAAGCAAATCCTTGAGAGTTTGCATTTTCTTGCGATTGATGAAATTATACCGTTAGGAAGAAGTCTTAATTATAAGAACAGTCCATGTAACATTTCATTACGATATATATGCACATTATATAATCGAAATAATTTTTTTAAGCAAAAGAAGCATTAATGTTTTAGGAAAAAAAATACTTTTTACATTATTTCAAACAGTTCTAGTAATATTTTTTTTAAATCTCAATGCAATTAATTATTTAGCCATTTATACGCCATAACGTGAAATTATAGCTTTTTTCAGATTTATTTCAATACTTTGTAGTTGAGTTTGAAAAATTGGCTGTAAATATATGGATTTTTTAACGTCATTGTGTTTTTAATTCTCAGTTTGTTGTAATTTAGATTGAAATTTTTAATTCAATCTAAAGAAAATTTTTTTTACTAATCTAGTCACGATTCTAATAACAATATTAATAGAATGACAATATTTTGCCCTTCTTAAATATTTCGTTTTTTTTTTAGTTTTTAAATGAGGAAAAAATTGCAATTGTCAAAACTTTTCATAAGTTGGCGTAACTTCGTCATTTTTCCTCTTTTTATGTTTTATTTAAAATACAAAACATTTGCAATGAAATAATTAATACTTCATAATTTATCAACAGTGTCTATTAAAAATTGTGTTCAGCCTTTATTGTAATTTTTTATTGCAAAATAAAAACTGTTTGAAACAAATAATATGTTAAAATACATTTCGGTTGTTTTAGTGAAAGAAACTAAAAACATTAGATACGACGAACAACGTAAAAGATTTTTTTTAAGATCTCGATTTTGACAAACAAAAATTGTAATGAATTTTTTATTTGCTTCTTTGTTTAAACAAATAATTATTCTTTGTTTCAACGAATAATTATTCTTTGCTTCTTTGTCTAAACAAATAATTTATTCTTTGCTTCTTTGTCTAAACAAATAATTTATTTTTTGCTTCTTTGTTTGAAAAATGTCATCTTCCCTAGTTAAGTTCTGTTAAAATTTGCTTGCAAACAATAATAATTTGTTTATAATAATTGTTTAAGTAATGATTTTCTTTTCAAACTGCATCGGTATTTAAATAAAGTTCGAGGGTAATTTACATAATTAAAAAAAAGTGCAAGTGTAAAAAGTTAGTAAAACAAAATAAGAATTTACTCAAGCAAATAATAGTTGTAACTATTTTCATTAAATATTTTATTTCCTATATTGATTCAACACTTAGTAGAAGTATAAAAAAGGGGTGAAATAATTGCAAAAACTGTTCAAGTAGAAACTTGAAACATTATTTGATAACATAAAATTAAAAACAAATAAAAAAAATTTTCAACTTAAATGAATTTATGTTAATTATTTTCATAATTCAGATTTCAAGAATTGTAGTCTGCAAAAAAAGTTTTTAGCAGAGCTCAAAGGTATGAAGGTATTATGATGACTGAGTTTTCTATTTTTTTTTTTTTAATAACAGAAAAGTTCCTTGTACCCTGGAAGTGAAATCCGTGAATTGTGGTCGGATTTACCAATTCCCATAGATTTTAAAATCTATATGTTCAACATAACAAATGCTGAAGAAATTGAAAAGGGCGCATATCCACATGTTAAGGAAGTTGGTCCATTCTTCTACGAGTGAGTCTTTCATGCAGGAAAATTCTATTATTTTTGCAAAGACTATTTTTTGTTGTTGTACAAAAGATGTGCCTAAAGTAGAGTCTTCAAACATTTCTAAATTTTTATATGAATCTCCATAAACTCCATAAATATTTCTAAAAATCTGTATTTTTGAGAGCCAAACTGTTTTTTGAAGCAAAAGTTGTTGGACTTAAGGAATTATTTAATTCTGCAACTTTTTAAGCCTAACAACTTTTTGGTTTCAATAAACATTTGGCTCTCAAAAATACAGATTTTTGGAAATGTTTATGGAGAGTTTTGAAGAGAATTATTTAATTCTGAACTTTTTTAAACCTGACAAACTTTTGTTTCAATAAACATTTGGCTCCCAAAAATACAGATTTTGGGAAATATTTATGGAGATTCATAAAGAGAATTATTTAATTCTGAATTTTTTTAAACCTAACAACCTTTTATTTCAATAAACATTTGGCTCTGAAAAATGCAGATTTTTGGAAATATTTATGGAGATTTTTGAAGAGAATTACTTAATTCTGCATTTTCTAAGCCTTACAACTTTTTGTTTTAATAAACACATTTAGCTCTCAAAAATACAGATTTTTGGAAATATTTATGGAGATTTTTGAAGAGAATTACTTAATTCTGCATTTTCTAAGCCTTACAACTTTTTGTTTTAATAAACACATTTGGCTCTCAAAAATACAGATTTTTGGAAATATTTGTGGAGATTTGTGAAGATTTAGAAATATTTGAAGTACATTTATAAAGATTTAAAAATGTTTAAGAAGATTTGTAAATATTTATAAAGATTTATAGAAATGTTTAAGAAGATTTGTAAAGATTTATGAAGATTTATAGAAATGTTTAAGATTTGTAAAGATTTATAGAAATATTTAAGAAGATTTGCAAAGATTTATAAATGTTTGAAAAGACTCGTAAAGATTTAGAAATGTTTAAGAAGATTTACAAAGATTTAAAAATGTTTAAGAAGATTTATAAAGATTTGGAAATGTTTAAGAAGATTTGTAAAGATTTATAAAGATTTATAAAGATTTATAAATGTTTAAGAAGATTTGCAAAAACTTATAAAGATTTATAGAAATGTTTAAGAAGATTTACAAAGGTTTATAAATGTTTGAGAAGACTCGTAAAGATTCAGAAATGTTGAAGAATATTTGCAAAGATTTATAAATGTTTGAAAAGACTCGTAAATATTCAGAAACGTTTAAGAAGATTTTCTAAATATTTATACTTAAACAATCCATATGGAAGAAACTAACTTGTAATAATAATTTTGCTTAAATGTTTTAAATCCCAGCGAATGGAAGAAGAAGGTAAACTTGATTGATCATGAGGAGGATGACACATTGGAGTACAACATGAAAAATTGGTGGGTCTTTAATCCGTCAAAAAGCAACGGATTGACTGGCGATGAGGAAATAGTTTTCCCACATTTACTTATTCTAGGAATGATCATGGGAACCCTTAGAGAAAAACCAAGTGCGATTGGTATAGTCGGTGAGTTTTGAGTTGACAAGAGTTTGGTGTTTAACATTTTCCCCTATTCTTCTAATTTTTGTTTCTCCTAATTTAGGTAAGGCAATTAACAGCATTTTCCACAATCCAAAGTCGATATTCATTAAGGTCAAAGTAAAGGACCTTCTCTTCGAGGGATTGCCTATTGATTGCACGGTGACTGACTTTGCTGGCAGTGCTGTATGCAGTATTTTGAAGGAACAAGGTGAAGATGACTTGATTAAAGAAGGTGAAGGACGGTATAGATTTTCCTTCTTCGGTGCCGTAAGTGTCTCTCTAGCCATAAAGAAAAAGAAAATTAATCTTAATACAACTACAACTATTCTTAATATCGTTGATTATCCTAACTAACAATACTGTTCCATTAGGAAACTACTGTTAATTCCTGTTTCATTAGAAAACTACCGTTAATTCCCGTTTAATTATGGAAAAGCTGTTTTTGTTTTTAGAAAAATTACTCGACCTACAAGGAGAGTTTACGAGTGTATCGTGGAATAAAGAATCCAGACGATGTTGGAGTGGTGACGCATTATGGTGGCAAGCCAGAGATGACAATTTGGAGAGGACCGGAGTGTAACAAATATGAGGGAACTGATTCAACCATTTTCCACTCCTACCTTTATGCTGATGAAGATTTGGTTTCGTTTGCTCCGGATCTTTGTCGAAGTTTGGGCATCGAATCACAAGGCAAGAGCAAGTACGAGGGTATTAAAACGAATCGCTACGCTGGTGGTCTTGGTGACACGAGTTCTGATCCAAAACTTAAGTGCTTCTGCGAAACGGATGACACTTGTCTCAAGCAAGGACTTTATGATCTGACAAGATGCGTTGGGGCTCCCATTGTGGCATCTCTTCCCCATCTCTACGATGTTCACGAAATGTATCTGAAAAATGTCACTGGAATTAGTCCCAACAAGGTTAAATACTTGCTTAAATTACATACTCAATCTCTTTGGAAGAGTTGGGAGAAGTTTTTCATTCCTCAACCTTTCCTATAACCAAAAATTAATTAATTAAAAATTCGAGCAGACATTGTAGAGACTGAATTCGACTATCTTTAACGAAATTCCTCTTTAATTTTCAGAAAGATCACGAGCTCTTCGTGGATTTTGAGCCCATCACTGGCACACCAGTGTCGGGAAGAAAACGACTTCAATTCAACATGTTCATTCAACCAGTGGAAAAAATCAAACTAATGAAGAACTTCCCCTATTCTTTGCTGCCACTAATGTGGGTCGAAGAGGGTCTCGCACTCGAAGGAGATTTCCTCAAACAATTCAAAGCCGTTTTCCGTGTTTTCAAAATAATCGCGTAAGAATCATTCAGACCATTTTAATTTTTCCTAAATCTTCAATTCCTAACATGACTGACGATCCTAAATGTCAAAAATCGTCTGTTTTAACAAGGGGACGTTAATATACGTTCCACAGAGTTTTGTATGTTTTGCAAAAATTTTTTCTCCCTTTCAGAGCTATCAAATGGATTTTATTCTTTGGCGGATTGGGACTGGGTGGAACGGCAGGGTACTTGCACTATAAAGCAAAAAAGGCAAATTCCATGGAAGTTTCAAAAGTAACAAAAAGTGCAGGAAGTAAGGCCAGCACTACGGTATCTGCGATTGTCGGCGATGGGGGGGAGGAGAAAAAACAATGGCCCCTTAATGTTCAAACACTACAGACAGTGAATTCTCCACCCAATGTGGAAAGATAAATTATCGTTTTTTTCCAGAAAAAATAGGAAAAACGTTTTATTTCTTTTTTTTTAATTTTTTCTCCTCAAAGAGAATTTTTTCAAAATTTATTGTATAATATTATTTTAGTCTAATTTTCTTTTCAAAAAAAAAAAAAAAACAATACTCGTTAGAGTATAAATCCGCAATTTTGCCATTTGCGTATAAATTATTTTTATTTCTCAATTAAAATACTTTAATGAATATAATATTTAATATTTAATATTTAATATTAAATAATAATAATATTATTTAATATTTAATATTTAATATTTATTTATAAGTATTTTTTTTAATTTAAAACAAAAAAAATTATTATTTTCTTCGAAAAAAAAGGAGAGTAATAATTTCTACCTCCCGTTAATAGAAAAAACGAAAAAAAAAAAAGGAAAATGAAGTAATATTTTTATTAACTTATTTATGATTTTCGAGAATTTTTTTTAATTTCAAATTTCAAATATTGAGAAAAAAGGACTTTTCACTTCATTATTATTTTTCTACTTTCAGAAATCAAATTATTTATTTTTTTATTTTAGTTTTTAAATTTACTTTATATTTTATTTTTATGCCTTTTTTTGACATTTTTTACGTTATGTTTATTAATTATTAATTGAGTTAATAATTCTTACTTTTTTTTACTTTTACAAAATACTTTTTGTTTCCCCTTAAACTGTGTACATATACAAACTATATATTAGTTTTTAAAAAAGAATTATATAATTTTTAATTAAAAGTATTAACAAATTTAATGATTAATCGTTAAGCAAAAAAAGAAAATTTACAATCTCAGAAATTTGTCAGATAATTTTTAATTTATCGTCTTCTATCAAAAGGGATTCCACGAAATCTTTTTTTTTCTATTTTCTTTTTTCATGAAAAACAAAACTTTTTTTTTAGATTTTAGTTACTTGTGAGAAATAAAATATCATTTGCAATTTCTATACATGGAATAGAATTATGAAGTGTCCTTTTGTTTATTGATAATTAATAATTTTTAATAAAATCTATTTTCATTAGTCAAGAATTTGAAATTATATAATTTAATTGTAAGTGGTCGGATAATTTTTTTTTGAATTTTAATAAAAAATCAGCTGCCGCACATTTTTATAATATATCTTAACACAATTTTCCAGAATTATATTCACTATATATATAATATAAATATTTATTTTTAGTAAAACCATAACATTAATCTCTGCCATGTAATTTTATTTTGTAATTATTAGATTAAAATTGAGATCTCTTAAAATTCAAGTTTATTGGAAAATCACTCGTTTGGATTGTTTAAATGTTCAATTTTAATTGTGTAAACAGAAATAATAATTAATACTAATATTCTTGCTTAAAGAAAATAAAAAAAATTTTTCTAAAAGACCTAGAAATTAATTACATAATTAAAAAAATCATTTTTTTGAATTAAAACCCGAAATTCGAAATTTAAAAATTAAAATCAGTTATAACTTACATAAGAAGTGAAAATATGGAGAAATATTTACAAGGAAAGTTTATTTTACAGATTTTATTACAAAAAAATTTTATTCTGCTCTTATTCACATACAAAATGTTTTATTTAATTTTTATTTATCTTGAGCTTTTTCAATGAATTAAAAATCAAAAATATTATTTTCATTCCGTAGAGAAAGATCCATAAAGTTAGTGTCAACGCTCAGAAAAACATTTTTTTCCAACGAAAATTAAAATTAAACAATTTTTTCAATTTTTCAGATAAAAAAATGTCTTAAATTTATTTTCTATGGAAAATATTATTAAATATTTATACTCGAGTGAAAAAAAATAAAATTACTGTCATTTTCGTATGAAAATATAGTTTTCGATTCTCAGCGTCGACGCTAACGAACATTTAGTGAATGTTAAATATGTATTATTATTATTATTATTATTATTATTATTATTATTATTAAATTATCAAATAGTTTATTTAATATAAAATCGGAAATAAATTTTTTTTACTCATAGCGAAGTGTATTAAATTTTTAACAAAATGAATATAAAATAAATCTTGCTGTATTAAAAATAAAAATTTTTTATTATTAAAATTTTACATTCATTGAAGTTTAATCGAAAAAAATAAACGAAATTATTCTTTGAATCATTTAGGTTTTTGTGAATCATGTTCTAAAAATAATTTTGAATATAAATGTTATAATGATTTTTGCAATATATCTATAAATATATTAATAATAATTTTTCATGTACAACCTATGATATAATGAAACACTAACTATACGCTTTTTTTGTTAATAGATTTTTATGAATAAATTAAATTTTAGTGAATAATGAGAGAAGAAAAAAAAATGTATGCGAATGTATATTGTATTGGAATAAAATTATACAATTGAGCCTAAATCTTTATTATTTAAATTTTTATATAGATAATAGAATATAATTTTATTAACTTTTAATGTTTTTTATTTTAGTTTATTCAAAATTTATTTTATTTTATTTAAAATTTATTTTATTTTATCTAAAAAAAATATTTAAATAAATTATATAAATTGTTGTAGCACTGACAAATTTTTTTTTAAGTTCACTTTAAGTTTTTCTAAGGAAATTTATTTAAAATTTATTTTATTTTTACTAAAAAAAGAAAAATATTTAAATAATAAATTATAGAAATTGTTTTAGCACTGCGATAAGTTTGTGTTGAATGCATAGCTTCAGAACTGGTATTCTAAGTACAGGGGCTGAATGAACAATTAACATAATAGGAAAAAAAACCTTTTAATTTAAAATATTTTGAAATAAAATAAGTTTAATTTAAAAAAATTTTGAAATAAAATATTTTGCTACAAGTGAGAAGTAATTTGTAATTAAAATTCATGAACCGCATTTAGAATCACGCGCCAAGTATTCAGGATTCGATCATGACAGACAAAAGTAAATAAATTTCTTACTTGACGAAGACAATGTTGTGCGCGTGACAAACTAAGGAAGTCGCAATTTTTAATTGGCTTTTAGGCATTTAGCTTTCAAAAATTTTATACACACAAAAAAAAATTAAATATATTTTAAGAAGACAACGTTAATTTTAAAAATATTTGATTAATAAATTCTTTACTTATAGTGATACAGAATAGGAAAAAAATATTTTTTTCTTTGTCAAAAAACGCCGATGATTGAAATTAAAAAAAAACTTTTTTTCAAACTTCTTTTTAGAAAAAAAACAAAAAATAGTTCACTTACATTAATTTTGTCAAAAAAGACAAAAGTTTCATGAAATAATATAATTTTTTTTGAAACATTATTATTAGGTATGGAAATTAATTTTGTTTTTTCACCTTTCCATTTTAGAGTTGAAGAAAATAGGTGCACAAAGATATAAAGTGTCAAAGTTCAGAAATTATTTACTATTATCTTTATCACTCCTCGGATGTCAAAAGAGCGATAAAGGAAACAAATATCAGATTCAGTGAAAGTAAGAATAGAAATTTTTTATTACACTATTAATCGTGTCATCACTTTAGAATACCAAAAAATGTTTTCCTGATTCATTTTTCTTTCTTTAATAACAGTATTTCTTTTTTAATAAAAAAATGTTTTCTTTTTTTAATAACAGTATTTCTTTTTTAATAAAAAAATTTTTTCTTTCTTTAATAACAATATTTCTACAAAATAAAAAATTTTTCTTTTCTTAATAACAATATTTCTATACACTGAAAGAAAATGTAAATTAAATTTTCTAAATGTATTTTTTTTTTTGGGAAAATTTGGGGAAAAAGTATGCAACAAACCGAAATTTTGATATAAAAAATACTAAACATTAAAAAAAATTATGTGGAATTTAGTATAATTAATATTATATCAAGTATCAAGAATTTTTATTCAATTATCAATTTTAATATAACTTTACTAAATTCCACATAATTTTTTTTGTTTAGTATTTTTTATATCAAAATTTCGGTTTGTTGCATACTTTTTCCCCAAATTGTAAAATACTTTTACAAAATTTAACATAAAAAATAACATAATGTGAAATAATAACATTAATAATAATTAATTAATAATTCATTTTTATTACATGTGTAATAATATCATTTAACATTTTCTTTCAGTGTTAAAAAAAATGCTAAGCAACCTTTTTTGTTTTTTTGACAAAAATTCTTATACAACAATTTTGATTCCCCTTTTTGTCTCAATTTAATATAAAAAAAATCAGTGTCCCACATTTAAAGGCGCGAAACGAATTAAAATTACAAAAGCAATCGCGCACTAAGAAAACATATTTTTTATTTTTCACAGTCATGAAATAAAATCTGTATGATTTATAAAAAAAAAAAATTTACACGCTCTCATAATAACAAGAGACTCATATATAAAGATGGCACTGGGATGTGGGCTGTGTCCCTACATCCTTTTTAAAAATAATTAGATTTTGTTACTGGAACTAGGGGAGAATTATTCATTAAGGTTAAAAATCACCGAGAAGCTTATTGAACTAGTTTTTCTTTAGAAAAAAAAAGAATTAAAAAAAAAAAGATCACGAGACACACAATAATAAACATCAAGTCTGCGAATTCAACAATTCCATTCCTAATGACTCATAAATGTGTAGAAATGAAACAATTCACATTTATTTTATCACATGCGCGAAAAAGTTCTCTTCTTTCTTTATATATACAATGAAAAAAAAACAGCACAAAAACATTTTTAATTCGAAAAAATGAAAAATTCATTTTCGAAATTTCGTGAATAAGAGAAAAGAATGTCATGGATTTTTGTATTGAAACTTGTTTGAAAATTTTATTGTATTACAGATTGTATGTGCTGAGGGAGGAGGAGGGGGAGAATATCACCTGGAAACGTGATTCATGAGTTTTAAATACTCTATTCGTATAAGTATAGCTACTTTCGATATTCGACTGGTTCAACATTAGGCACGTATTTAAAAAACGACACGTATTACATAAAAAATATTTCTACGTTTCCGTCGAATATAAATAAATGCTAAAGCTAAAGCTAATTAGTTGAGTTTATCAATATGGTGAAAGAAAAATGCATTTGGTAGAAATAAATAATTACCTGCGTCTATTGTCTGGGAAATATTTTTCTGAATCGAGTAATTTTTTTATTTTATTTATTTCAATTAGTGCCTTTAGTTTCTACTATTGTTTATATTAATTTAATTAGTGCCATTGACTTTTTGTCTTTCAATTCAAAATAAATTGAATTCAATTCAAAATAAATTGAATTCAATTCAAAATAAATTGAATTCAATTCAAAATAAATTGAATTCAATTAAAAAATAAATTGTAGCAAAACAATATTAGTAGCTTTTGCCTTTTTATAAGAAATTTTTACTTTTTCAATTATTTTTAAACTTTTTTAGCAGTTAGTTTTAGTATTTTTTAGTGTTTTTTAGTTTTCGTTTTTTTAGTTTTAAATTGAAGTTTTTAATTTTTTTTTAAATAAATTTTACTAATAAATAGTAATTTCTATTTTCTACTCATAATTTATTTTAGTAAAATTGACTAATATTCAAAAGCCAAAAAAGTAGTCACAATAATTAAAATTAGTAAGTATTCTTACTAATTCAACTTTGCGTCACTTTACTAATAAATTAGTAGAAATTTAAAGAATCTACTAACAAAAATCTTCTAGAATCTATAGTAAAAATTTAAATACTTCTGGTAAAAATAATTATTAGTAAAATTTTCTAATTAATTAGCAAAAATTGTGTCACTAATTAAAATTTTTTAAATTTTACTATAATTCAAATTTGAGTGTAAATTTAAATTCAATTTTATTTGAACAATAATAATATATTATTGTGTCACAAATTAAAATTAGAAAAATTTTACTAATTCAAATTTGAGTGTAAATATAAATTCAATTTTATTTGAACAATAATAATAAAAAATTATTGTGTCACTAATTAAAATTTTTTAAATTTTACTAATTCAAATTTGAGTGTAAATTTAAATTCAATTTTATTTGAACAACAATAATAAATTATTGTGTCACTAATTAAAATTAAAAAAATTTTACTAATTCAAATTTGAGTGTAAATTTAAATTCAATTTTATTTGAACAATAATAATAAATTATTTATAAAAACTGTTTATAAATTTAACAAATTTTATACTCATTAAAATTTCAGTGCAAATTTAAATTCAATTTTATTTGAACAATAATAATATAAATTGAAAAACAAATTTAAAGCCATGAAAAAATTCTGAAAAAAAAAATTCTAAAAAAATTCTATGAAAAATTCTGGGATAAAAGTTAAATAATAATATATTATTGTGTCACAAATTAAAATTTTTTAAATTTTACTAATTCAAATTTGAATGTAAATTTAAATTCAATTTTATCTGAACAATAATAATAAATTATTGTGTCACCAATTAAAATTAAAAAAATTTTACTAATTCAAATTTGAGTGTAAATTTAAATTCAATTTTATTTGAACAATAATAATAAATTATTTATAAAAACTTTTTATAAATTAAAAAAATGTTATACTCATTCAAATTTGAGTGTTAATTTAAATTCAATTTTATCTGAACAATAATAATAAATTATTTATATAAACTTTTTATAAATTAAAAAAATGTTATACTCATTCAAATTTGAGTGTTAATTTAAATTCAATTTTATCTGAACAATAATAATAAATCATTTATAAAAACTGTTTATAAATTAAAAAATTTTATACTCATTCAAATTTGAGTGTAAATTTAAATTCAATTTTATCTGAACAATAATAATAAATTATTTATAAAAACTGTTTATAAATTTAACAAATTTTATACTCATTAAAATTTCAGTGCAAATTTAAATTCAATTTTATTTGAACAATAATAATATAAATTGAAAAACAAATTTAAAGCCATGAAAAAATTCTGAAAAAAAAATTCTAAAAAAATTCTATGAAAAATTCTGGGATAAAAGTTAAATAATAATATATTATTGTGTCACAAATTAAAATTTTTTAAATTTTACTAATTCAAATTTGAGTGTAAATTTAAATTTAATTTTATCTGAACAATAATAATAAATTATTTATAAAAACTGTCTATAAATTTAAAAGTTATTTATAAAATTTATTTATAAATTTAGAAATTATTTTTAAAAACATATTTATAAATTTAGAAATTATTTATAAAAAAAACTAATTACAAATTTTTGCAGTTGCAAAAATTGTTCACTTTCACTAAATTGTTAATTAAGGAAAAAATTTACATTCGTTATTTTTGACTGGAAATAAATTTCATTTGACTCAAATAAACCAAACAATTGACTTGAATAAAAATTACCTCTGATATAAAATAAATATTTATTTTCATCCAAACAATTAAAAAAAATCGTTAATTAAAAATTATTTGCTACAAATAAATATCCACTTGACACCAAATAATTTCTATCCAAGTGAATATTGTTTGCTTCAATTATTCGTTTATTTGAATCAAAGAAAAAAAATTTTTTTTTCCATTTTAAAATAGCGAGTTGTTATTTTTTTAAAAGAAAAATTCTTTTTTCTATTCTAAAATAGCGAATTATTAATTTTTTCAAAGAAAAAATCCTTTTTCTATTCTATAATAGCGAATTATTAATTTTTTCAAAGAAAAAATCTTTTTTTCATTCTAAAATAGCGAATTGTTACTTTTTTAAAGAAAAAATCTTTTTTCTATTCTAAAATAGCGAATTGTTATTTTTTCAAAGAAAAAAATCCTTTTTCCATTCTAAAATATCAAATTGTTATTTTTTCAAAGAAAAAAAAATTTTTCTCCCCTTCTAAAATAGCCGATTTTGTTATATTTTCAAATTAACAATTTTCAGTTGAACTTGGAAGAATTTATGCAACTGTAAATTTAAAAATAAAGCAATTGATAATTTTTGCGATGACCATATAAATAATATTGTAATAATTGTTCGTTGAATACACGCATGTATATAGTAAAAATGATGATAAATCTCCATGTGAATACACCTGAGTGCACCCACAATGCTCTTGGCACACAAACGTGTATTATGTGTAAATTCATCTCCCCACCATCTCTGTAACATTATAATACACACTCAGAAGCGAGAGCGATTTGACAGTTCTGTTTGCTAAGCAGTCTCATGGTGTCACTTGCCACGAAAACATTCAATTTTTTCCCCCAAGTGAAAAATAGTGTCAAATTTGAAATTTTAAAAACGAATTTTTTTTACGTTAATTTCAAAAAAGAAACTTATATCAAAACAATTTTTTTTCCTCTAAACAAAATTTTCGTCTTGAAAGAAATATTCAAAAAAAAATATTTCGTTTAATAATTCTTAATTTAATTAATTTTACCCATTTTTGGATAATATAGTTTACATTTTTTTAAATGAATGGAAATAAATGAAAATTAAAGAAAATAAAAGAAAATAAACAAAAATAAAAGAAAATAAACAAAAATAAATAGAAATAAATAAAAATAAATAGAAATAAATAAAAATAAAAGAAAATTAATAAAAATAAATAAAAATAAATAAAAATAAATGAATAAAAATAAATAGAAATAAATAAAAATAAAAGAAAATAAATAAAAGTAAATAAAAGTAAAAAAAAAATAAAAATAAATAAAAATAAATAGAAATAAATAAAAATAAAAGAAAATAAATAAAAATAAATAAAAGTAAAAAAAATAATATTAAGAAATAAAGATAAATAGAAATAAATAAAATTTAGAATAATAAAATTAATCCATTAAAGAAAAAATTAGAGAGTGAATAATTCCTAGCTGCTGTATTTTTTTTTGTGAATAAAAATCCAGTTTATTTTTGCCAAATAAAAATGTGTTTTTAAAGAAGAAACAAAGAAGGACAAGACGAAGAAAAAAATCAAGAATAAAACTCTGAACTCTTGTTAACTCTTGTTATAACTTTTTTTTTTTTTTTTTGTTAAAAAGTGAAGTTCCAGTGAGTGTTCATAAAGACAGGTTTTCGATTCAATTACATTGGTGATGAGTCAATAATAATCTTCCGGATTGGATCGCCAAGAGGAAAAGGATTACATTCATAGTATGTGTCATGTCCAGTTTAAAATTCTGTGAAGCGATACTTGTGAGAAAACGAGTGTGTGAAAAGAATAATTAACTTGCGAAAAAATAATCGAAAATTTCAAGGGAAATAAAAAAATTAACGCACTCACCATGTGGTCCTGAAAATCGATCCACAGAATCGAAGAAATAAGCACCATCCCCCACAAAGAGAAGAGGAACAGATTTTCAAAAAGAAATTTCGGTAAACGACCAATGCTGAGAGCACATGTTTTCCTTTAATCTATTGACAGATTTTCACTCCCAATTTGGAGGATCTCGCTTGGGGGGATTTTTTTTTCTTTTCATCTACTTGATTATTAGATCAAGTGGTATTATTTTTTTCCCTTTACTATATTTACTTCCTAAATTTTAAATTATAAAAGTGATTTTAGCGAAATTTAAATTATTGATTGGGATTTTTTTCAATTCGTAAATTTTACTGAATAAATTAGCGAAAATTCGTATTTAAGAAATTAATTAATTAATTACTAATAAATTAATTAAATTATGAAATTAGTAAATTTCGCTGATAAAATAATTGAAATTACTGAATTAAATTAGTAATTTTAATAGTAAATTAGCAAATTTCACTAATAAATTTATTAATTAATTATTTATTGATAAATTAATTGAAATTACTGAATTAGTAAATTAGTAAATTTCACCGATAAATTAATTGAAATTACTGAATTAATAAATTAGTAAATTTCACTGATAAATTTATTGAAATTCATAAATTTTACTGATAAATTAATTGAAATTAATAAAATTATAGTAACAATAATTTATTAATAAAAAATTATAATTTATCTAAAAAATTTTAGATAAATAATAATAATAGAAAAATGATACGAAATTTAAATAAATTATTTAAATAATATTATTTCAGAAGCAATAATTCATTATTAGCAAATTTTACCAATAAATAGTAATTTCTACTAATTCTTCAGTAAAAACTACTAAAAAATAAAAAAAAATCAGTCACTACTTGCAATTAGTACCAAATAAGTTTTACTAATTAAAATTTAAATTAAATTTAAATTAAATTATTAATAAAATAAAATTAAAATTAATTAATTCTTATTAATTAATTAATTATTATTATTAATTAATTATTAAATTATTATTATTATTATTTTTAATTTAAATTAAATTATTAAATTTAAATTAAATTAAAATTTAGAGTAAGATTAAAATAAATAATATTTATAATCTTATGGCAAAATTTAACTATTTAAATGTAAAAAGAGAAAGTAAACAAAAAGCCAGAAACTAAAAGATAAAATGTTCATTGGCAAAATTATTTAATCAAAAGGAATTTTTATACTCGTGAAGAATCCTTGAATTTTAATTCAATGTGTCATTAAAAGAGAATTTTTCCAAGAATTGTGCATAAAATGTTTTGAAACATATTGCTTTCAAGTTTACTTAGAATTTTATTCATCTCCAAAAGGTGTTTTAAAAAAAACATAAATCAACTTTATTATTCTTTCCTTAAAATGTCTGCAACAAAAATTAAATTCAGAGCTTAATAAATTAAATCAGTGACTTACTGTTTGCTTTTGAATTAATAAATTTTACTGAAACATAGTAATTTCTACTGATTTATTAGTAATTAATTTCGACTAATAAATTATAATTTCTACCAATTTATTATTAAAAAAAAAAATTACTAGTAAATATATGGATGTAATTAATAATTAATTAGTAACGAATTTCGACGAATAAATAATATTTTCTACTAATTAATTAGTTAATAAATTAGTCGAAATTAATAAATTTCGACTAATAAATTGTAATTTCTATCAATTTATTATGAAAAAATTAATAAATTAATTAGTAATAAATATTATACTGAATGTAATTAATAATTAATTAGTCACAGATTTCGACTAATAAATATTAATTTTTACTAATTTTTTAGCAATAAATATATAGATGTAATTAATTAATAACTAATTTCGAATAATTAATTAATTAGTTTAATTAGTAATTAATTAATTAGTTTAATTAGTAATTAATTAATTAGTTCAATTAATAATTAATAAATTAGTTCAATTAATAATTAATAAATTCTTAGTAAACTTTTCGAATCCAAAAGCCGAAATTCAGTCACTAATTTCAAATCAATAAACTTTTTCACCAATTCTAATTGAGAGAAATAAAAACTCGTTGTAAAGAAGAAAACGGGAGCAATAATCAATTTATCAATCAGTCAATAAAAAAGGGGATAAAAATAGAACTCGAATGTCATTTGAAAAATAACTTATTCCAGGAGCAGAATTTGTAAGAGTTTAGTTTAAAATTCAATAATTCCAACTGCTTTTGGCTAGGAAAAAGAAACATGTCCATTTAAGACTCTCGACTATTTTCTTTGATTCGTGAGAACACGTGAGTTTCAAGCTTCTCCATATTACTATATGCTTTTGCACGTGTTCTCTCTACACCCAACAACACAATCAGGAATCTCGATTTCTACACACTTTAAAGTTCCTTCAGGTGCGTTATTCTTGTCGTTTCATTTAACAAATATTTAGAAAAGATTAGATTACCATAAAGAAGTCGATGCTGCACACAAAATCCATTGTTATAATCCCCGCCCAAAAAAAAGCCTTATTGCTTCGAGAGTTGATTTAAAATTATCTGTAGAAAAAAAAATAATAATATTAATACAAATATTTCATTTAGAAAAATATTTTTTTTTACTCTACAATGCATTATTATTTTTACGCGCACAAGAAAATATATTCTGATTCACTCTCAAAAATTATTAGACACGAGAAAAAATTCTATTACATTAATTTACGAATTTCTTTAATTGTAAAATATGAAATTATTCGAAAACATGAATATTTTCTATTTTTAATAAATATTTATTGTTATTTTTCCGGTGGGAATTCAAATTTTTATTTTTAACTCAATTTTTATTGGAAAATTCTACAAGAATTCAATTCTTTGAATAAAACATGATATTTAATATTTTTTATTGTTCAATATATTTTTCAAAGGAATTTAAGTTTGGAGAGAAATGTTATTAAAATCTTTTAAACTAATTGAATAACGGAAAAAAATTATTATTTATTTATTTCTTAACAAGAAACTTATTATTTATGAAAAAAGTAAATGTAATTGAATTTTGGAGAAGAATTTTAATATTTAGCAATATAATTGATATTTTGACAAAAATTTATTAAAACTTTTTAAAATAATTGAATTCTTGCGAAAATTTTTATTTATGAAAGAAATTAAATGTTTTTCTAGATCTGTATTAAAGTTAAAAAAAATAATAATAATATAATAATAATATATATATATATATATATATATATATATATATATATATATATAATAATTTTTTTTTTTATCTTATATCTTATTCAAAAAAATTATTTTGAGAAATAGATTCGGATTATCGATAGCTTCTTTCATATTTAATTTTTCTTTTAAATAATTTAATTCTTTTGCAATCTTTTTTTAATGAACGAGTAGATAATAAAAATAACTGAATTGTTCCAAAATTTTTAACAACAATTGAATATAATTGAATTTCTATGAAAATTTTTATTATTTATGAAAATAATTAATTGCTTTTCTAGAATTTAATGAAAATTTTGTTTAAACAATTTAGTTTTTTTGGAAATAATAATAATATATTGAATATTTTTTTGTTAACAATAATAATTGATTAAAATTTTTAAAAACAATTAAATTCATGTGAAAATTGGTTTTACTTATTTATTTATAAATTTATTTATGAAAATAATTGAATTATTGCAAAATTTTTATTGGAAAGTTTTAATTAGACATTGAATGCCTCTGATATTTTATTATTTGTTAAAATAATTAAATTTTGAACATGAATTTGATTATTTTGCTAGAAAATAAATTTTCTAGCATTTTCTAGTTTTCTAGTTTTCAATTTCTAGTAAAAATAAATTTTTACTAGAATTTTTATAAAATTTTTGAACATAATTGAATTTTTTTGAACATTTCTAACTTTTCCAAAATTCAATTTTTTAGTGTTTCAAAAAAATGGCTTTTATGAATTCACTATTTTTAATAATAAATGAAAATTATTAAAATTTTTTAGAAAATCCAAATTCCAGACTTCGCACTCTATTATGAGTTTAAAAAAAGTAGGATTCACGTTTCTTAGCGCGAAGATTAAAAATAAAAATTTTATTAGTTAATATAAAAAATACACACTTCAAATTTTGTAATAAAATTGAATTTTCGCAGTTTTTTTGTTCAAAATTTTGAAAAATAAGATTTTTTAATTCTTTCATTTCAAGATAATTGAATTTTTATAAACAAATAATTGAAAATTTTTTAAGTTTTGAAATTTCTTTACATTCTAATGAAAATAATTTACTTCTTTTAAAGAATTTTATTTAAATTTTTCTAAATAATCAAGGGAAGTTAGTCACCTGATAATTATAATTTTATTTTTAAAAATTTATTCGCAATACATTCAATTATTTTCTGAAACAGTAAAACTTCGACAAAATTAAATTAGTTTTAGAAATTTTATTAAAATTCATTGTAAAAGTTCAGTTATTTCTATAAATAACAAAAATCCATTTATATTCACCACAAGAATTCAATTATATTCTCAAAAAATTTTCTTAATTCTATAATTTGAATGTATACTATTTTAATAAAAATTCCAAAAAGTATTCAATTATTTAAAAACAATTTTGACAAAATTCTGCACGAATATTCAATTATTTTCTAAAAGAATGAAAATTTTATAGGAATTGAATTATTAAAAATAGAGTTTATCCGAATTTTTTTTTAAATAAATTATTTGAAACTTTTTTTTTTATAAAATCCTCGCAATAATTCAATTATTTTCATAAATAATAAAACTCATTGCAGAAATCGAATTCTGTTTAATACAATTTGAATCAAATTCGTCCAAAAATGCAATTATTTTTAAAGATTTGATTAAATTTTGTCTAAAGAATTCAATTATATTTTCATAAATTTCCATAAAATTTTAAAATAAAACAATTCAATTATTTTCAAAAGTAATGCAATTCTCCATAGAAATTCAATTATGTTTGAAATTTTTTTTGAAATTCTCCGAAATTTCAATTATTCTTATAAATAATTAAATTAATTCTCTACAATTGGATTATTTTGAAAAATTTTAATAAAATTCTACGCAAACATTTAATTATTTTGATAAGTATGTTTCGACATTCTTTGGAAGTAAATTAATTACTTTTATAAATAGTAAAATTCTTTGCAGAAATTCAATTAGTGTCAATAAATTTTAATGAAATTGAATTAATCAATTTTTCAATTATAATTATGAAGAGACAAAATTTTTTTTGAAAAAATGAAAAAATTCTTTGTTTATAATTAAATTATTTTCCAAATTGTAGATTTATGTTCGAAATGAAATATGCTCAAAAAAGTTGCAAATAGTAGCTTTTTAGTAGAAGAGTGCGAAGCCTGAAATTCTTGAAAAAAATAAATTTCCAAAATAGGAAAAATTCAAAACTTTATATTAGAATTTGTGATTTATGTTATTTCGTATTATATAGTTTAGCAGGCGATGAATTATGATTATAATTGCCCGTACATATAATTCTTATATCGAATCTTCTCTACACGCACATATAATATTCATGATGTCTTTAATATCTTATTCGCGTTCCCGCAATTATGAGTAATCAGAATACTCGCGTAGGAGTATAGCATATACTACACACTATATATATATTCCAAAGTATATAGTTGGATTACAAAGACTTTAAAAGTGCGTTTGAAAATCGATACACACCGGATGAAGTGGTCGGTGAAAATAGTTAAATATGCGAGTGTCTCGCAATCTATCAGCGATCAATTTGCATCGACAAAGACAATCGATCAGAAATCGATGACTTTTATAATTCCTAGCGCCTTATTTCCTTTTGCTTCTATTTTTTCCAAAGTGAATAAAAAATCCATACCTATATAATCGACGTCAATTTACTCTAATTAATTAATTAATTACAATTAATTCACAATTGTACACCCAGAGAAAATTATTATTTAAACCAAATATATTTTATTTGACTTAAATAAACGTATATTTGTCTCAGAACCAACTAGACTTTTTATTTGTTTTAAATAAAATTTATATTTAATATAAATAAAATATATATTTGAGTTAAATAAAATTTTATTTAAACTAAATAAAATTTATTTGAAACAAATAAAAAGTCTAGTTGGTTCTGAGACAAATATACAATTTTTCTGGGTGTGTACAATTGTTAATTTCAGTGAAATTAATGAAAATAATGAAATGTTAATTACAAATGTTAATAAAACGAAAAATACAGAAACGATAGAAATGAGAAATTTTGAAAATAAAATAGAAAATAGTTTTTAAACCAGAAATGATAGAAACAGGAGAATTATTGAGAATAATTTACATACTTATAGAATAATTGGAGACGCGACCTGTATGCTCACTATTCTGGGTGTTAATGCAGGTCAATTGCATTTTTCCACTTGTGCAGTTGACACCATTAAGCGCACACATAGATCTCTCAATATCGCCTGGAAACACGCATTATGTCTCATAGATCTCCCGCACCCCAAACGATTGTCAGACTTGAGCGAAAACATTTTTTTTCCACATCTTCCTTATTGCTTCATCGAAATCTAAAAATTATTTAAAAACAAATCATTAGAATTGGTACAATGTTAATTAATACCATTAACATTAATTTACAATATCAATTACTATATTTTTTACAATATTTTTTACTATATTTTTTACTATATTAACTATAAAAAAAATAAAGTGAATTGAAAATAAAGATAACAATTACGATTAAAATTTTGAATCATGTTTTAAACTCTTTGAAATGTAATTGATGGTATACAATAGGTAATAAATTAAAATGGCTCTCGTGAAAATAAGTGTATCAAAATCTTATTGTTAAGAGGCACTTAAAGTCGGTAGCGAATAGTAACAATATACTTTCTCTGCGAGGCAAAAGTTGACTCATTCATTGATTATGTCGGAAATAATTCGATGACGTCCTCCCAGTGATGATGAATTTATTCTTTTCGCAATTTACGGACGTGTTACCGGTTACTGCTCGTTGACCGAGAAAATTAATTAATTGCCAACTGCAAAATCCTTGGGGCCATCAGCATTGCATTTATGCAACACGAGTTTCCTTTCAATAAAATAATTACGGGAAAAACCATTCTTCAACAAAATGGTTATTTTTTTTTTAATCACTTTCCGAACAAAACGATTCTTATTTTTTTTAATCACTTTCCGAACAAAACGATTCTTATTTTTTTTTTTAATCACTTTCCGAACAAAACGATTCTTATTTTTTTTTCATCACTTTCCGAACAAAACGATTCTTATTTTTGAAAATAATGCGCGATTATCAGTACCGAATGTGGTGAATTTAAGCGGCAATCATGTTTACATTGCATTAAAGATTAAACATAATAGATTTCTAAATATTTATGTATAACCGAATTTGACATTTTGAGGTTATGTCCTTTTTATTGTCAGCGCTGAGTAAACGGTACGGTCAGCTTCGAAATTAGTTTTTATTAGCGTTCGACTGTCGGTAAAGAAAATTCAATATGTTTCTGAAAATGGCCACCAAGGCACTAAGTATTTGGGTATTTATGAACAAACCTAAACCTGTCAATTGCTTAAAAATATAGTTCGCAGACAGTCGGGCGTCGGCGAAGCCAAAAGTGATTTAAGAAGAAAATGTTCTATAAGGATATCAAAATCGAGTCGTGGTAGCAAAATTGTCGCGAGAAAAAATTAGACTATAACAAAGAAGAAAATAAGAAAGAACATTATCACTTTGTTTACATAGAGTCGAATAAGAGAGAAAGTGCCCGATTCTGAAGAATGTTTATATCCACTCAACGAAAACGACACATTTTGTACATATCAAACGCGTTATTCCCATGATTCAAGAGGTTTTACGCCGTTTTTTTTTAGCACGATAAGGGGAACCCGGGTGTTTGTTAATTTTTCTTAATTAAACTCAATGGAGGTTAACGCTTGTCTGTTTAACCCTAATTTAGTAAATCCAACACCCCCATATAATTCAGTGCGTACTGCCTTCGATACTTGGCATGAGGGCATGAAAGCGACACTTTTTATTGTCAGTCCAGACGGATGAGCGGAAATGTCATCCTTCTCAGAAACTAAATTCCTAAAGATCCTCTTACTTTATGTGTATATTATATTATGTACGTAATACACACATCCCGCATAAATCTCCCGATATGCTTCTCAAAATTCATGCGCTCAAGTATTCTTTTCAATTTATCGGCGCATTCAATCCTTTCTTCACCGCAACGAATTTCGTCTTTCCCTCATGTTTCTTTTTATTGGTAAATTTAATAATCGCGGGAATATTTTTTTAACTTTCGATTCAAATTGAAGATCAATTATTATTAATTTTGATTTTTTCGATGGAAAACTGAGAAAATTTGAGGTTATGTTTGTAATTTTTCGAACTATCTTAATAAAAATCACTAATTATGTCTTAATTGGTAATTAAGTCTTTATTGGTAAAAATAAAACTAATAGGAAAGGATCTTAGCTTTGTGGAATTAAACGCAGGATTGAATTAAAGTAAAAATAGTACGAACCTACATAACCTTAAAATGAACTTGTTATCAAAAATATAAAAAATTGAAAGTCGAATGATTAGATAATAATAAAGATTTAATAATTAGATTAGATTTAATAATAAATAGTTTTTCTTTATTTTCAAGAACAAAAATGGATGAATCAATGGACGCGGCTGCAACTTGGCTACCACAGATCGCCGAAAGTTTAAATGTCGGCGAAATATCGAGGTGTGTGAGAAAAAAAATTTATATGTGAAAAATAAAAGATCGAATTGCTCTTGTTACAAAAGGGAAAATTTATTTTTCCAGGTTCTCGAAGCCCCTGAGGACGTTTGCGGCCATAGCGTCAATTTTTATTATGTTAGTCGGTCTACTAGGAAATTTACTAACAATCATAGCTCTCAGCACATTCCCCAAAGTGCGTAATGTCGCAGCTGCATTTATCATAAGGTACGATAGTGTTTTTGTTATTTAATAGCTTATCACGTAAATTATTCTGCATGCATAGATGTAAACGCACATTTTCTCACATTATCTTAATTAGCCCAGTTAAGTTTCCTCTGAGAGTGTGTTTCAGCGCACGTATATATTACCATGAAAATTTCGATCGTATTTTCTTCCTTCTTTTTTTTTTTTAACCGAAAATTGTTCAATTTTTGATTTTTAACAATTACTGCTTTCAGTTTATGTGTGGCGGATTTTATTTTCTGCCTCATTGTCCTGCCATTCGACTCGATTCGATTTATCGACGCCAAATGGGTTGACATAGGATTCCTTTGCGTTCTTGTGCCATTCTTGCGATATGGAAATGTCGGCGTCAGTCTTTTAATTGTAGGAGCCATCACAGTCAACAGGTATTACAAATATTTGTCGATTTCGTTTTTTTTTCTTTCTGTTTTTTTAAATTTTATATTAGTATTTAAGGAAGAAATTTAATTTTCTAAAATTATGTTCGTGGTGATAACTACCGGTATTTCCAATTGAAAAAAAAGGGATGGCAATATTTATTTCTTGGTATTAAATTTCAGGTATATCATGATTTGTCACCATAATATCTATCAGAGAGTGTACAAAAAACACTGGATTGCCTTGATGATATTGTCCTGTTGGTTATTTTCTTACGGAATGCAAATTCCTACTCTAATTGGAGTTTGGGGTAAGAATTCTAGTTTTAGTAAATTAATTATGTAAAATTTCAAAAGTGAAGTGAAATTCTAGCAATGAAAATGACAACTTATTTAATTACACTGAAAAAAAATTAATTATTTCAAATAACGGATTAATGGACTATTATCAATTATTCACTTGAATCAAATAATATTTATTGGAGTTAATTAAATAGTATTTGCTTCCAATACTGAAGATATTGATTCAAAGACCATTTAATTAACTCCATTAAATATTATTTGATTCAAGTAAATAATTGATAATAGTCAATTAATCGGTTATTTGAATTACTTAAATTTTTTTCAGTGGACGTGTCCTAAATTAATTATTTGCACGGAAAATTAATTTGTACTTAATTTTTGCAGTGCATACAATAAATTATAGCCAAAAATTTATTTGTTTTCACAGGTAAATTTGCATACGATCCGAATCTCGAAACTTGCTCAATTATCAGAGATGAAAGGGGCTACACGTCTAAAACCTTCCTCTTCATCACCGGATTCGTAATACCCTGTATAGTAATCGTTAAATGCTACGCGAAAATCTTTTGGATTGTTCACAGGTATTTTGGAAACTATTTTTGCTTAAACTTTTTATGGAAATAATAATTTTTTTATGACGAAATCATTTTTTTCCCTATAGAGAAAATAAAGAATATTAAAATTTTTGCAAAAAAATGATTTACAGTTCCGAGGCAAGAATGAGAAAACACGCAGCTCCGAATGTGAAATCATCGCACAATGTTGGACGAGACACTCGAGATATTAAGCAGAAACGAAGTGAATGGCGAATAACGAAAATGGTACTTGCCATTTTTTTGAGCTTCGTGGCTTGTTATTTGCCGATTACGATTGTAAAGGTCGCTGACGCTGAAGTCCGATATCCGGGTAAGCTTCTAGAATTCCTCTAGTTTGACTCTTTTTTTAGATTGACTAAAATATTTTTAAAAAATTGACTAAGAATAATAAGTAACGAATTTGTCTAAATTCAAATTTATCTAAATCAGGCTTCGCACTTTATTATGAGTTTAAAAAAAGTAGGAAAAAGTAGCCTCGATGACAAAAAAGTAGGAAATAGTAGCCTTGGTGACAAAAAAAAGAATTAAAGAATTTAATTAAAAACTTTTTAGAAAATCGAATTTTCAAAGTATTTTAATTTAATAATTGATAAACAATTAAATTTTATAAGGAGTCACATTCTAATGTATTCACGTTTCTTAGCGCGAAGATTAATAATCAAAATTTTTATTAGTTAATTAAAAAAATATATAAATTTTTTAATAAAATTGAATTTTCGCAATTTTTTTGTTGAAAATTTTGAAAAATAACATTTTTTAATTCTGTTATTTCAAGATAATTGAATTCTTATAAACAAATAATTGAAAATTTTTGATGTAATTGAAATTTCTGTACATTCTAATGGAAATAATTTACTTCCTTTAAAGAATTTTATTCAAATTTTGCTAAATAATCAAAGGAAGTTAGTCACCTTATAATTATAATTTTATTTTTTAAAATTTATTCGCAATACACTCAATTATTTTCTTAAATAGTAAAACTTGGACAAAATTAAATTACTTTTAGGAATTTTATTAAAATTCATTGTAAAAGTTCAATTATTTCTACAAATAACGAAAATCCATTTAAATTCGCCACAAGAATTCAATTATTTTCAAAAATTTTTCTTAATTCAGTAATTGGTATGTCTACTATTTTAATAAAAATTCCAAAAAGTATTCAATTATTTAAAAACAATTTTGACAAAATTCTACACGAATATTCAATTATTCTCTAGAAGAATGAAAATTTCATAGGATTTGAATTTTTAAAAATAGAGTTTATCTGAATTTTTTTTAAATCAATTATTTGAAACTTTTCTTTTATAAAATCCTCGCAATAATTCAATTATTTTCATAAATAATAAAACTCATTGCAGGAATGGAATTATGTTCAATACAATTTTAATCAAATTCGTCGAAAAATGCAATTATTTAAAAAAATTTGATTAAATTTTGTCTAAAGAATTCAATTATTTTCATAAATTTCGTTTTTCATTAACGATTTAAGTTTGTAACACTGTTTTTAAATGGAAATGTGAAAACTAAAAATCTAAATTTGACTATTTGTTCAGAAAAGTAGCTTTTAGTAAAATTAGACTCAAAAAAGTAGCCAAAAAGTAGCAAATAGTAGCTTTTAGTAGAAGAATGCGAAGCCTGCTAAATTGAAATTTGTCTAAATTCAAAATTATCTAAATCCGCAATTCGTTTAAAAAGTCAATGAAGAAAGTTTTCAACTTTTTTTGGTTTTTATTTTCAGGATTCCACGTGATGGGCTATTTGCTATTATACTTTGCTTCGTGTGTAAATCCGATAATCTACGTGTGCATGAACAAGCAATATCGACAGGCTTACGTTAATTTGATCAGTTGTTCAAGAATCAGAGCATTCGGAAGCAGCGCTCCGGGACAGAATAATTATGGCCAAGGTATAACTAATTTTATCTTTTTACTAGCTCTTCATTGAGTCTTTACAATAGGTTTCACTTAACGAAACAGTAAAACAGTAAATTTCGATTCAAAAACACGGAAAATTCGGGAAAATTTTTTTTTCGATTTAACTTCACTACAAAGAAGCTTCATCTTCTTTTATTCTGATGAACAAAGAAGAATTCTTAAATCTTTCATTAACAGGGTTGCCACAAATCGAGAAGATCAGAAAGAAGTTAACAAAAAGGTTAAACTATTCAATAAATTATTTATTTTTGTATTTTAATAATTTAACTTCTTGAAAAAATTAGTATTTTTTTTTAAATAAATGTAGAACATTTTTTCGTATATCTAATAATTTTTAGAATCAGAATATTTTTTAAGGCCGGGAAAAATATCAAAATTTTGTCTGGAAATCAGGGACAGTCGGAGAAAAATAAAATTTTAATTTTTTTGGCAACCCTGATTAAACTTCTTTCTTTTTTCCACTTTACTATTTATCGACTGTTTATTGCTTACTTGTTCTTTCTGACAATAAATCGATTTAATTTTTAATAATTACCCAGTAAAAGTGTGGCTTTTTCGTATTAATTATTTTTCTTTCCTAAAAGAGTATTTTTTCTTTACTAAAAGAGATTTTTTCTTTACTAAAAGAGATTTTTTCTTTACTAAAAAAGTTTTTTTTCTTTACTAAAAAAGAGATATTTTTTTCTTTACTAAAAAAGATTTTTTTTTTCTTTACTAAAAATAATTTCAATATCAAATTTGCCCTCCTCTTAATTTTCTTTTTTTTCTATCGAATTTATCAATAACATTGCAGTTTATTTAGATTTTTCTTTTCACTTTTTAATTTTGAGCTTGAAATCTGCTAGTAAATTACAGAGGCTGATCATTAAATAGCTGTTACTCTTAAATCCTATTTTTTCAGGAGTAGCCGATCCAAGCGGGTAGCATTTAAAAGAACATGGCAAATGACTAGGTACTAATTGACTCTTAAGTGAAAAATAAAAAAAAACAGACGTCCACTAACTAATTAAAATAACACTTTAGATTCTACCATCGGCTTCATTAACGCAATTTTGTATCTTAAAAACAATCCTTCTTCCTCTTCTTCTCTGTCTCTCTTTTTCCCTTTGATGTTGACTAACACTTTCAGAAATTCTCGGATTATTTATGTTCTACGCTTAATTCAACGATACAGCCATATCGGTCTCTAATTTATAAGTCTCTCCTAATTGCAGTCAATCCTTATTAGAAATAAATCGCTTTTATTTAAAAACAAAAATTGTCCAAACAACTTATCGCAGCAAAAAATAATTATCAAAAATTTACAACATTCTTTCTTTTTGATTGCAGATTACTCAAAAGACGTAACGATGGTATCGACGGTATCGATCGCCATGAACGCTGTGAAAAATTCTCAAGAAGATGAATTCTGAGAATTCCAAAAAAAATGGGACCAAATGCAACATCGAAATTTAGGAGTTAAATTTTTCTAATTTTCGTAAAGAAAATTTGTTTATGAAATTCCCATTGACATGAAAATTTTTGAATTGCCACATTAGACAATTCATCGTACAAATACAATCGGTATTTATTAATACAAATAATATTCAGATAAACGATCAATTTCCTACAAAAGATTGTAAATGTTTGATACAAATAATCTATATACGAGATCCAAAGACTTTAAATTACGAATTCATTGCTTATGCATTGTAATCTTGTAAGTGACGCATAAACATAATAATAGAAAAAGAAAACGTGAAACGTTAGAAATTTTAAATATAATAGTAATATAGAGATTTTATAGATATATATAAATGAAAACGACGTATTTGTAAAATATAAAATTATATATTATTTAAAAAAAAACTTTTGTATACAAAACTAAACTGGAATTCCTATAGAATTACAAGATTTCTAGATTACAAATATGGAAATATATTATGACAAAAAATTCTTAACTGAAATTATTATTTTCTCGAAATGAAAATAGTTTACATTAAAGCTAAACATTCCTTAAATAATGTTTAAAGTTTTCGACAAAATCGATTTCAGAATTTACAGCAAGAAACTTTTTTTTGAATTAGAGGAGAATCCTTCAGTTTTATCGAATCGCGAATTTCGTCTTGAACTTTGGCTTTTAACGTGTTTTCCACAAGGTACTGCATTGCTTCAACTAATATTTGTCAGAAACAAAAAGACTTTTATTTTATTCAAATTGGAAAAAATTAAAAAAGAATTTTTTTTTAAATTAAAATTAAGAATGAGAGAAGAATAAAATTTTGCCTACCAACGTTTAAATTCTCTTTAGCGGAAGTCACGAACCAGCAGCCAATTTCGTTTTCCTTGCAAAATTTGACAATTTGATCATTGGAAATGGCGACTTCTTTGATGTCACACTTATTTGCTAGTAATACTATTGGAATATTCGAGCCGTCTGGCAATGTTATTTTTTCTCTAAGATCGCTGAGCCACTTTCTCACTGATTGAAATGTCGCGGCTCTCGACACATCGAAAACTAAAGCTGCAGCCACTCTAAAAATAGAATTTTAATATTAAAATTATGAAAATCAATTTCATCAATTTTATCAATTTCATTAATTTCATTGAATTAATTAAATTATCTCGAAATTATTAATTTAAATTATTAAAATAATTAAAAATTCGAAATAGATATTTACGCATATTTGTAGTAAACACGAGTCATGTATCCGTGTCTCTCATTTCCAGCAATGTCCCTAAAAATTAAAACAATTACTTTTCCGTCCAAAAAAAGCAACTGTTTATTTTAATTTATTGGAAAATAATTACCACAGCTGCAAATTTATTTTTGTGTGTCGATCCCAGTCGAGTGTTTTTATTGCGAAATCAGCTCCTATTGTTATTTTATAATTCGAAGAAAATTTGCCTGAAAATTTATTAAAAAAACAAACGATATTAAAACTATTAAAATTAATTTAAATTAATCAGATTTTATACTTCGAAGAAAAGTTGCCTAAAAGTTTATTAATTAAAAATAAATATTAAAATTATCAAATTATTAAAATTACGAAAAGTAATTAAAATTAATTAAAATAATACAAGTGCTACGTTTGTTTGATTATTTTCCGAATTTTTGACAACGATACAAAACAAATTGAAAGATTTCTATTATATTATTTTCACAAACGAAATAAGAGCTATTGTTTTGAATCTACTTTTCCATTCAAACGGAAATAATTTTAAATTTACCTTCTGTGTATCTTCTGACAATTGCAGTTTTTCCTAAAAAAAGGAACAAATATATTTTAAATTAACTATAGTATATAATTTTTAAATTTTTTAGTTCTAAAAGTACAACTTGATTGGTAAATTATTTCTGTAATAATATTCGTAGAAAATAGTTTCCATTAAAATTATTTGCAATTACAGAGCAATATAATGTGGAGAAAATTAAAAATGAAGATAAAAATTACCAACGCCATAATCGCCGATAACAAGAATCTTGAAGAGCAGTTCATTGTGATTGGAATTTGAGAGCGAAATATCGGAGTCTCTTCTGCTTTTCATTTTAGCAAAATAATTATTATTCACTCATTAAATTAAGAGGTTAGAAATATTGATGATGTCACTTGAGTGATAAGTGATGGTAATTAGCCAAATGAAGACGAACACATCTGTACATTATGGATGTTTTCCTTTTTCTCTCTCAATAGAATCTATAATTTTCCAAAAAAGAATATAATAATTGGGAAAATTGTAATTTTTTCAAAAGACTGCGGTATTTACGTCTAAATAGATATTTAGCTTCATTTTATTTAAAAAAAAAAACAAGGAATTCATTTGCGATTTTAGTTTAAAGTTCCTCTAAAATGTTATTAGCTCGAATAAAGAAAGAAATATTAATTTACAATTCTAGTTACATCATTATTTTTCGATTTCAAATTTATGAATTTTAGAACATAATAACTTACCAATTTAATTTTTCGACTTTTCTATACTTCGAAGACCTTTTAACACCTGTTTTACACTAAAAAGTGTAACACTCGCACTTATTGTCAATAAAGAAATTTTTACACTAGTTAAAAACGTGTTTGGAAAAAAAATGCAAAAACGAATGCTTTTTTTGTTATAAAAACAGGATTTTCAATAATTGCTTGTTTAATAAGCGGAAGAATTAAAAAATTCTCAACTAAAACATCTCCGGTAAACAAAGTGCAATTTTTCGATACGGTAATATAAATAATATTTGTAAATAGTTTACTAATTTTGAAGTATTTATTATCAAAAATCATTACTTGAGTTCATGTCCAATGATCTGAAGCTGCGCTGAACACACTGATTTTTACGCACATTATATCTTCCTTTTATGCATCATTCTATTGTGAAATTGGTAAAATTAAATTAAAAATTAATTGAAGTAAATAAATTTAATTCCTAATACGCCTAATTACTTCAAATGACTTTGTTTTTTTTGCGAAAGAAACGACAAAAACTGAATGACCGAACACGGCGATAGGCGAAACTTTCAAAGAGCACAAAAGTAAGTAAATTCGAAACTTTTCACTTATTCTTCCACGTAAAAATTTACCGCACTATTAAATGCCGTCTTAAGAATGTTCACGATATTTTCACAATGATTAAAATAAGGTTTTTTTATATTTAATTTGCCGGACTGTTTAATCAGACAACTTCGAACGAACTTGTTTACTTTTCACCGGAACCGGAACTGACGAAAGTTGCTGCCTCATCCAATCGAGTGAGTGAACTTTAAACTATCGCAAGTGATGTGAACGAACCTTAATATTAGGGAAATTTGATAGCAGCTAACAACCCAACCCTGTCTCATTAATGTTTATATTCTGCTAGTATTTTGAGGTTAGAAAAGTCGTCGGCAATCGCCGTAAATGTCAATTTATTTCATTTATTTCATCGACTTTATCTACTGATTATTAATTTGTTACAATTTATTATAATTTATTGTAAGTTATTATAATTTATTGTAAGTTATTACCTGAAAATGGTACAAGAAAAACCTTGCCGCACTTGTACGGATTTCCAAACTTGGGCCAAGTTACAAAAAAAGACATATGACTCTGAAAAAGTGAGTCGATATTTCACCTGTTAAATAATACTTTCACTAACTAATAATTTCTGTTTTTTATAACATAAAATATAATATAACTTTTGTTTTCTATCACTAAACATGAATAATTTTTCAAGTATTTCAAATTTAAAACCTTTAACACTGTCGTTTGAAATTGTCGAAATTCTTGTGCTTGAACATTTGTTTTTCTCTGTTAAAAAAGAAACTTTTCTATATAGATTTGTTTAACGAACAGTTACAAATAAATTTGATAACTTAGCTATTTAGTAAACAATTTTTTTATAAAAAAAAATACAATTTTTTTATATAAAAAATACAAAAAGCGTCATATATTAAAAAAAAACATTTTCATCTATTATAATATTTATTAATTTTCAAGAAAATGAAGAGCGAGGAGAAAATAGTACAAGCACCTAGAAAAAATTGTCCCCTCGACAAGGACGAATTAGGATCAAGTACTTGGGCATTTTTACACACAATGGCAGCTTACTATCCGGATTCGCCATCGAAAGAACAGCAAAAGGATATGAAAACATTTTTCTACATTTTTTCAAAATTCTATCCCTGCGCACCGTGCGCTGAAGATTTACAGGAACAATTGAAAGTAAATCCTCCGCAAACAGATTCGCAAAATCAATTAAGTCAGTGGCTATGTGGAATTCATAATCAAGTAAATAGAAAATTAAGTAAACCCGAATTCGATTGTAAATTAGTTAATCAAAGGTGGAGGGATGGTTGGCTCGATGGTTCGTGTGATTGAAACAAAAAAAGAGAATAGTTTAGAAAAATACACAAAAATTCGTGTAAAAGTTGAATTTTTAATTTGTTATTAATTAATTATTAATTATTAATTATTAATTACAAATGACAGTAGTAGAATACAAGAATAGCGAACGAATTCGCGCCTACAAGGCACTTGGGAGATAAATGTAAATATTTTTCTTACAAAGAGTATTTTATATAATAATATTTCTTACGCTAGAAAAAAGAATTATTCTACATTTCAAATGTTGTCGATACGAATATTTAATAAACAAATTTTCTCTTTTATCGATATTTTGGTTCTTTTTTCAGAAATATTTTTTCAAAAAGACTAAGTTGACAATTTAACTAAAAATAGAATTAGTTCCAAAAAGTTAAATTTAAAAAAGAAAATAAAGATTTTAGGAAATTCTGTTTAGTCTAAAGTTCCAAGTCTGAAAACTTGGCAAAAGAACGAAATTGAAAAACAAAACATGAATTATTTTACAGTTAATGAAAGAAACAAATTTGTTTCTAACGAAATCTATAGCGTACAATAAAGATTTTAGTTTAGTACAAAAATAAAGGCTCTTTTTTTCAACTACATTTAAATTGTTAAATTGAAATGAAATTGAAAATAAACTCTTGAATGTTAAATGTAAATAGAATACAATTTTAAAGCTGTTTCTTAATCACAATTTTTTCTTGATATTTGGAAAAAATAGAAATTCAAGTAAAATAAAATTTTGTAAATTAAAATGTTATTTTGATTTTGATAAATCTTTGAAAAATCGTCTAGAGACGAGTATTGTTTATCCCGTTGGGAATGCTAACAGGTGGTCGCAATTGAGTTAGAGTAAATGCAGGCGCAGTGTTATGAATTCTAGGTTCGTAGCTGTGCCCCTGACCATTCCCACTGAAAGGAACGATTTGAAAAGTTCGAATGTGGAACGGAAAATGAATATTCGCAGCCGCTGGTCTCGTTGTGTATAAAAATAGCGCATGGCCGCAGAAAATGATCCAGAGATAACATCCTTTTGCCACACTCTCTCGAATCCACTTGTCTATCAGGAAGGTGACCATGAGTACCTGAAATTTTTACGTACGTATAAACAAAATTTAATTTTAGTTCAATGTAATTTCAGTTTAGTTCAATTTAATTTAAGTTTAGATTAATTTAATTTCAATTTCATTTTAATTCAATTTCAATTTCATTTTAATTCAATTTCAATTTCATTTTAATTCAATTTCAATTTCATTTTAATTCAATTTCAATTTCATTTGAATTTAATTTGAATTTAATTTTAATTTAATTTTAATTTAATTTATTTTCAATTTAATTTAATATAACTTTAATTGAACTCTAATTTATTTTTACAAAATGACCGAAAAAATTTTCATTCTATCGATATAAATTTTCCAAATACCATTAGCGGATGAAAGAGGAACCAAACGGAGCCAAGTGTCATGAGAAAGGAATAGAAGTGAAGCTTAGTGGCCGCTTTGCTGCTGGTTTTGTAGCAGCAGAAAATAAAAACGCCCCACGTCCAAATTTTCAATGCCAGCAGTCCATAGCCAGGCGGCGATTCGTAACTGTAAAGAACGAGGCCAGGATCGAAGACCTCCGCCTGATAGACGAGAAGACAGAGTTGAAGAATTGTGGAAATCCAAATAAAACCCAAAAGTCGTCCAACTTGAACCAGTGAGAGAATACTTTTCGTCACTGTAAATCCCAGTGCCAAGAGAAGCAGCAGTACGGTGAAAATAGTCTCCGAACATGCTTCAAAGAGACTTCCAATTAAAGCCGCTCCCGGGAAATTCACTCCAAGCGAAGCTCTAATGCAATATTCGTAGATCTCAAAAATCAGTCCTACCAAGTAGAACCAAAGGGAGACCATAAAGAGTTTGTAGGAGATGTGGAGTAGTTTTCTCGAACGCAATTCTATCGCAACGACGACGCTCAAAATTATGAGGATAAAGTAGGCGATGGCGAAGGCAATCAACAAAGGTAGAATATCTAATTTTGTTTCCAAAGAAAAAAAAAATATGGTAATTAAATTAAATTTACGGTAATTAAACTAAAATTACGATTATTAAATTAAAATTACAGTAATTCATAGTCGTTACTATTTTTCTTTTAAAGAATTGTACTTGATTAATAAACAAATTTCAAAACTCACAGAATTCGTCGGCTGAAAAGTGCTCCCGCCAGAAACTTCCGGGCGGTCCGTTCGTCAATGTCATCCAGTAGGTGACATTTAATCCTTTCTCGCTTTCACAATCCGATAGAGCGATAAACCACCATCTTGGTCTCGACGATTTAAATTCTCGATAACTGTTACAAAAATATTGTCTAGTCGTTCTGTTTCTTGAACATTCTATTGGACCTCTCGTCACTGGTTTGGCAGTTAACGGCACAATTTGTCCTCGATCTCTGCTCAAGACCGACTCCTTTTGCAAGCACGTCTTGTTCGATGGATAAACACTTGGCCATTGCGTTGCCGAATCGTAATACAGTAATAAATTCACACTAGTATTCTCCTCCAAAATAAATTGATACTGAAATCTTCCTTTCTCCGACAAAAAGCAAAATCTTGCCAAAAATGCCCAATTCTGAAAATGTTTTGAAAAAATTAATTATCTATTAAATTACATATTTTTATTTAATTTTCATTCAATTTTCATTTAATTATCTTTTAATTTTCATTTAATTATGTTTTAATTTAATTTTCACTAAATTTATCTTTTATTCTTCTCTTTCAGTCCTTACAGTATTAAAAAAAAATTGCCTTTCTATTTCATTAAGAGTTTGTATTTTAAAATTCCCTAAAAAAATCGAAATAACTTAATATTTAAATTAGAATTGTATCTACAATGTGTAAGGCAAATTAAATTCAACAATAAAAGTTAAGAAAATTGCATTCAAATTAATTACACTACGCAATTGATTAAATTAAAAAATGAAATTCCCAAAAGTTAGAAATTTAGAAATTTAAAAAATTATCAATTTTTATTATAAATTTATGAATTTTTGTACTTGAAGAATTTTCATCATTACAAAGTTTATTTTGTGCGAACATTAAATACTTGGGGGGGGGGAAAAAATTACCCACATTATTTGTCACAAGTTGTCCACGTAGTATTTTAGAATTTGAAGTCATAATTACAAGAATAAAACTAAAAACTGTCAAGCTAAGAAGCATATTGAGACTACATTACAAAGTAAAGTTTTACACAAACACTTTGTACTATTGACGTTTGTTTATGTCATTTACATAGGTATATATAAAGAGATCAATAATTTTCCGTAACTACAAATTATATTCTCGCAGAGTATAAAAAGGGTACTTTATGAAAAAAAAAATTCCTTAGAAGTATGACAAAAATTCTTCTATTCCTAATTAAAAGCTCACCAGCAAATGTGTTTACTTCAGCTTTTTTTCCATTTTTTTTTTTCTTCATTAATAGTAACATTTTTTGTTGCAAAAATAAATTTCCGAAAAAAACTGATCGATTAAGATTCGAATTTGTATATTAAATGACAATTATGACACGAGTATGGACAACATAATAAAGTGAAATGTTACTAGGTTGGTACAAATTGGACAATTGGTACAAATACAGAAATACCACAAACACCGAAACACGTATAAAATGGTATAAATTGTCGAAACTTCGTGGATCCGTGGATGAAAATTGTGTTAGTATGTATTTACTAAACAAATTGGTGTTAAATTAATTTTGTCTTTTAGTTTAATCGAAAGAAATTTATTAATCCCTGTAACAAAATATTCCTGAAAATAATATAATATTTTTGAGTTAATTCTAATTAATTTCCCACCTGTCATTGACAGTTTTGACAATTCAATTTTTGAGGTTATGTTGTTGTGATCATTGGAAAAATTTACAGTCACGAGCTATAATTTATTAACTATTTACAAATTAAGTCGAATATATAATACTTTATAAGCACGTTTGACATTATTTTATGGTTTCTTTTTAGAAAGCAGTAAGTTGTTAAATAAAACAAGTTGACAAGGTATACACTTTTGGTAGGGTGTGTGTGTGTGTGTGTAACAAAAATGGCACGTCAGCAACAGACGGATGTCGATGAATTATTTGACGTAAAAAATCAATTTTACATTGGAAATTATCAACAATGCATCAATGAAGCTCAAAAAGTGAAGGTAAACAAATTCCTAAAGTAAACATATAGAAAATTTTAGACATTTTCTTATATTTCTGGGAGAATATGTTTATACTTTTCCACGTTGTCAATGAGGGGATTATTATTTATAAGTTATTAAATTCGTTTCTCGTATTTCTTAGATATTTATCATTTTCTTTTCTACTCTTCATTGTTTAGAAAAGTGTTCTTCATTGTTTTAGTTTCACTCGAAAAAAATACTTATTTTAATCTTACACGCATTGAACCTTCTTATTTGTGCAATATCGGAAAAAAAACTCCAACTCGGTAATTATTAAAATTAAAATAGTCAATTTTCTAAACAATTGAAAAAAGTAAACTCTGAGTAATTTATAGAATCGTTTTGATTCGAACAAAATATTACATAATAAAGAATTATTGAAATATACATGTTTGAGTTTGTGCAAAATTCTTTTTCGTTAACTAAGTATAAAAATTTGATATTTTTTCAGCCTTCTTCTCCGGAAGTTTCACTCGATCGAGATGTATTTTTATATAGAGCCTACATAGCGCAGAGGAAATTTCGAGTTGTTCTCGACGAAATAAACAATTCGTCGCCACCCGATTTGCTGCCTTTGAAAATGTTGGCCGAATATTTTGCATTTCCAAATCGTCGTGAAACAATTTTACACGAATTAGATCAAGAGGCCAGTAAAGCAAATGCGGAAAATCACAATTTCATGATTGTCGCAGCAACAATTTATTATCATGAAAAAAATTTAGAATCAGCACTTCGAGTTCTTCGGAATTCCGATCATTTAGAGTGCCTCGCATTGACACTGCAAATTTATTTGAAAATGGATCGTTTGGATTTGTCACGAAAAGAATTGAAAACAATGCAGGAAAAAGACGACGACGCAACACTCACTCAACTTGCTCAAGCTTGGGTTAATATAAGCAGCGGTGGAGATAAATTACTAGATGCCTATTATATTTTCCAGGTGAGTGTTTTTTTTCCACTCCCAAAAAAATTTAGAAGTAGACAATTTTTTATTTCTAGCTTTGTGGTCATTTTTCATTGATTTTTTGCTTCTTTATGCATTCCTGGAAGCTAACGAATTTTAAGAGTCACTTCTTAGTCTGTAAAAATAGTTTTTTTTATTGAAAATAACGAAAAGTCGAAAATGAAAATGTGTTTGTAAATTTTGAATTTTAGGAAATGATTGACAAGCATTCGACGACGAGTATGTTGTTGAACGGTCAAGCGACGTGCTTCATTGGACAAGCAAAGTACGACGAAGCCGAGGCCGCTTTACAAGAATCATTGGACAAAGACAGCAATAATCCAGACACGCTAATCAATATGATTGTTCTCTCGCAACATATGGGAAAACCTCCAGAGGTCGCGAATCGCTATCTCAGTCAATTGAAGGACTCGCACTTGGAGCATCCATTCGTTAAAGAATATTTACAAAAAGAAGCTGAATTCCAACTACTCGTCACTCAGTATTCCACTTCGGCTTGAATTTTGCCCAAAGTTTCTACATTCCAGGACGTAAAATTCAAGGTCTCGTTATAGATCAAAACAACCGCATTATTACATTAGCGAAATCGGGTATTTTTCCACTAAAACAAAAGAGAAAATACTCCTAGAAAGAGAATATATGTACATTTTTCTGCTTTTTCGCAAAAAAAACAACAACACTGTACACTATAATCGCTTTCGAGAAAAGTACTTTCAGCAATTATTCATAAAAAAATAACAGTGGAAAAGAGACTGAGTAATGGGAAAAAAGTGTATTTATTAAAATTGCAGGTATTAAGATTGTAATCGAAGGAAAACAGATACTGCTGCCATTTTATAAACTATAGGTCCATTTAAAAAAAGCCAACATTTACAATTTTACAAATTCAAATTTAATATTAACAATTCTAGTTCATTAATAATTGTTAAGTAATTGTGACATTCAACAGTTCTTAAAAACCAGAGGAGTTTGGACAAAATTCTGAATAAATTATAATTTCTCTATGAAACGTTTTTGTTTTAAATATATGTTGAAAATTATTTTTGCATTTTATATAGAATGTTATAGTGACGATAATGATAATAATAATTAAGTTTTAGATACAGATTTTATACATTTTAATAACGAGAAGTACTTCTAGATGTATAGATATATATTGAAATTTCGAATTTATTAATTTTGTCCGTTCCTTAAACAATGTCATTATTATCACTTCCTGAGAAATTTCCTAATACAGAGAACTTATAATGAGCACAAAGGTTTAATAAAGGTTCAATGAGTCATACACGAATTTATTATTTATTCTTCTTTTTTAATCGGCTAATTTAATTCCCGCCACGAATTTTTTTATTAATGAAAAAAATTTTAATATTTATAAAAAAATAATTTAATTCTTGGGAACGATTTTATTAGAATTAAACATTTTTTTCGATTTTATTAATTTTTAATAATAATTATATTATTATATTAATAATTTATTAATTATTAATTATTCTTTTTTAATCGGCTAATTTAATTCCCGATACGAATTTTTTATTAATGAAAAAAATTTTAATATTTGTAAAAAATAATTTAATTCTTGAGAACGATTTTATTAGAATTAAAAATTCTTTTTCGATTTTATTAATTTTTAATAATAATTATATTTCTTATATTAATAATTTATTAATTATTAGTTATTCTTTTTTAATCGGCTAATTTAATTCCCTACACGAATTTTTTTATTAATGAAAAAATTTGAAATATTTGTAAAAAATAATTTAATTCTTGGGAACGATTTTATTAAAATTCAAAATTTTTTTTCAAGAAATAAAAAATAATAACAATAACACAGTAATTAATAGTAACGTTTATTAGTATAGAATATTTACATAGAATAAATTTATTTAAAGAAAAGAATTTTTTCCCCGCAAGGTAAATTTTACGATTTTTAAATATTTACCGCCAAAATTTACGTTGCCTGTTTGCAGGGGTGGGAAGCAGCGGCAACAGCCAATAGGAGAAGACTTGCAGTCCCGCGGTCATGTGATACGTGCCTAACAGTGTGAAATGTGAAAAAGCAAAAGCAACTAGTTTGTTATTTATTTTATTTTATTCTATCTCCGGTAATATTGTAAAAAAAACGATGAAAAAAACTGTTTTTTGATAGCGAAATATCCTTTTTGTCGTGATGTGTAAATTGTAAAAGTGTAAATGGGAGAAAAGTGAAAACAACCGCACAAGGACAACCCGGTAATCGGCGAACAATGGAAAAGAATAAATTCTCAAGTATTTATACATCATTTATTGAATAATTAATACAACTCTGATTATTCTGAGCATTCTGGATGTCATTGACATTCTATAAATCTCTCAAAATTTCTCCTTGCGGTTTGCGGTCCGCGACATAACCTCAAATTTTATCTATGCGCGCCTACACTGCGCGTGTGATTGCGATTCTTTTTTTGCAAAATAAAAACATACAAATTCGTTTCTCGCTGACGTTTAAAAAAAAACAGTTTTTAATTAGTGCACATGACTCATCAACTTTGCGATAAGCAACGGATGTTATTTTTCAAATTTTAAACGTTTATATTATCAGTAAACTGTCTTTGACTTTTGTTAACTCATGTTAACTTTTGTCAACTTTTGTTTTTCGTTTCATTCCTTTTTTTCTCACAGTGGTTGAACGTTGAAGTTTCTTTAAAGTGAATATAGAAGATAGAACTGAACATAGAGACAGGAGAACAATATTATTATCATCTAAATTTGAAGTGTCAGGAACAATATTCATTAACCCTGAGAATTACAATATTAGGCCATGGATTCAAAGGGTTGTTGACTGAAAGAAAAATAGAGACGAAAAAAATACGAATAAAAATTAGTTACATAATCATTGGTTGGATACTTGTAAATAATTATCAGGTAATTATGTATTTCTCGGCGAAAAATATTTAATGTGCGAAAGTTAATAGTAAAAAAAGAAATAGTAAAATAAATGAAATAAAATAATAATAATGTCAATGGTAAAATAAATGAAATAATAATCAAAATAATAATATTAATGGTAAAATAAATGAAATAAAATAATAATAATGTCAATGGTAAAATAAATGAAATAATAATCAAAATAATAATATTAATGGTAAAATAAATGAAATAATAATCAAAATAATAATATTAATGGTAAAATAAATGAAATAATTGAAATTAAATAAAGGGAGAATTTTGAGTAGTTTAAAGTAAATATTTTAGTGATTTAATTAAAAATGTTATTTTACAAGAGTTGTTTGGCAAGTAGAAAATTTTTCAGAGAAAGTTTATTGTCGAGAATGTCCGCAACTTTAGCAACTGACGAGCGCATGGTAAAGGCTGTGAAGAAAATAGTTCCAAATTTATGTTCCTCGAAGCATAAGGGTCAGGATGGACGAATTGGAATTGTTGGCGGCTCGATTGAATACACGGGAGCGCCTTACTATGCAGGAATGAGTGCCCTTCGACTTGGCGCTGATTTAGTTCACATCTTTTGCACAAAGGAAGCGAGTACGCCGATAAAGTGTCTAAGTCCCGATTTGATAGTTCATCCGATTTTGGATCATCAAACACCAATTAAGGCGATAAAACCATGGTTAGATCGATTGCACGTCATCATTATCGGCTGTGGTCTTGGGCGGGATGAGAAAAACATGAAAACAGTCGTCGAACTCATTGGCGTTTGTCGTCACATGAAAAAACCACTGGTCATCGACGCCGATGGTTTGTTTATCATTGGAATGAAACCGGATCTTCTCAAGGACTATCCGGGCGTTATTCTCACGCCGAATGCAATGGAATTCAGTCGATTGTTCAAGAGCTTTTTGGATAGATCGATTCAACCGGCGTCGGTGCCAAAAGCGGCGGATGTTAAATTTTTGGCCGACTCGATTGGAAAGAATATTGTGATTCTTCACAAGGGGGCGAAGGATATTATTGCCGATGGACACAAGGCGACCGAGACTGTCACTTCTTCTTTGGGTGGATCGGGAAGACGATGTGGAGGACAGGGTGATATTATGGCGGGAATTTTGGCCGTCTTCTGGTGGTGGGCGATTAGTGCCGGACCCAGTGAATGCGCACTCTCACCGCAAATCACTGCTTGCTATGGTGCATCGCGAATGACTCGGGAATGTAATTCAGCGACTTTTAAACTTAAACAAAGATCAATGTTAGCTTCCGATATGATTGAACAAATTGAACCCGTATTTGCAAAGATTTTCGAAAACAACGGTCCAAAGTGAGTGACACTTAATTTCGGTATTTTCCGTATTCTCCAACTAATTTTTTTTTTCCTTAATTTGCTAATTTTGGTGTTTTAATTCAAAATACAGGATTATAACACCGAGAACAACGTCTTTTTCGAGAAGAACAAGAACTAGAAGCAATGACGTGTAATAAATTGTCCGAAAAAATATATTTTCACAAAAATTGAAATTTAAAAAAGTACAATTAAATATCAGGAAAATAATAAACAACTCGTATGTCAAAACGGTAAATATTTTATATACTTATGTTTCTTACTTCAGTCGAATATAAGCATATATTTCATCTAAAATTCTTAAGCGAGACTAGTGTACATCGTCAGTGGAAGCGAATTTGTATAATTTTATATATTAAATTTATAAATTCATCACGATTTAAAATCTATTTTCTAAGTTCTTAAAAATTAAATAAATAAATATTTCCAACACACTCACTCTCACTCTCTCACTCTCTCTCTCTCTCTCTTTCGACTACTGAAATAAAATAATTTTCTAAAATTAGTATCAGAGTGATAAAAGAATTTTTTTTCTAAACAATATTTTGTGCAAAATATTTCCACATATTAACATTTTTATTTTTTTTTTGGTTCTTTTCCTAATTTTGTATAAAAATCGAATATTTTGACTGAATTGACAACTTTATGGAAAATATTTATTTTAAAATAAATATCAGTTCAGTCAAAAATTTATAATATTTAGCGAATTGCTTGAATACTGTTTGCCTAAAATTTATATTATTTACTAAAATTGTTTAAAAACTAAAATGGATTTTGTTGTGCATAAAGCGATTGGTAATGAATATAAAACTTAACGTTTTGTAATTCTAGAAAAATAGGGTTTAAAATATTGAAACTATTAGTTTTATGATAAAAAAAAGGAGAAATTTGATCATAATGTTTAAAATTAGATTCCTTTGCTGCATAAAAAAGTCCAACTTCTTCTTTTTTAAATACTAGGAGTAGAATGTTAATACTGAAGTGTGGTTCCCTCTTATCAGTAACGTGGGTGGCATGTCCCTCGTGAGTGCTTCCAGCCATGCCATGTACAATGGAGCAGAAACTGCACCTTTTCTTGGCATTGGCAATGACCTAAATTGAAAATTTAGTTTTTACTGAATGGAAAAAAGAAGAATTGAACTATTTTTAAAATTAAAAAACAAAAAGAAAGAATCACTTACATTACAACTAAAGTCGATTGACTCGAGTTTTCTAGTAGGAGTTCTCGTAGTCTTAATTGCCGATGGGTTTTGTCCCTTAAGCTCTGAAGTTCCTCGTTGGTGACAATGCAGTCTGGAAAAATATTTTTAATTTCAAAAATTTATTTCAAACTTCGCACTTGATAATTAATTCTAAAACAATTACAAAAAATTGCTCTCAAACTAATAAAAAGTAGTAAAAAAAAAATAGCTGATGGAAAATTAAAATTAACGACAAAAAAAAACTCGGTTTAGACACTTCATAAAACTGACAAAAATTACATTCGTTATTTTGTTTACTTTCCTGACCTTTTTTATAATTTTCATCAAAAAAATTTTCTTCATTTTTATTCGGCTGATAAATTTAATTCCTGACACAATTTTTTTTATTAATGAAAAAAATTAAGCATTTGTAAAAATAATTTAATTCTTGGGAACAATTTTATTAGAATTTCTAAAAATAATTGAATTTTCGAGAAGAAATTAAATACTTTTAGATAAATAATTAAATTCTAGCTATTATTATGATTTATGAAAATAATTGTATTTTACAAAGAATTTTATTAAAATGCCTTAAAATAATTTAATTTCTTCGAAGAATTATTTATGTATATAATTGAATTCTTGGGAAAAATTTTCTTAAAATCTAAAAGAAGAATTGAATTATTTCCAAAAAAATGTAATTAAAATTCTATTTAAAATAATTCATTTCTTTCGAACATTTTTATTTAAATATTTTGTAAAAAAATTAAATTCATGTAAAAAATTTTAATAATTGGGAAAATAATTAAATTCTTCCATAGAATTTTAATAATTGTGTAAAATAATTAAATTCTTCCATATAGAATTTTAATAATTGTGAAAATAATGAAATTCTTCCATATAGAATTTTAAAATAACATTTTTTTCAAGTAATGAATTTTTTCGAAGAACTGAAATTAAATTTTTTGAGAATAATTATATATTTTTTAAACAATTCCCATGAAATTGAATTGAAAATAATTGAAATCGTGTAATGAATTTTATTATTTATTAAAAAATAATTGAATTATTGCGAATTTTTTTTTAAATGTTTAAAACAAATTGATTTTTTATGATTAATTTTGTTATTTTTGAAAATAATTGAATTCTTAAAAAAAAATTCATTATTTATGAAAATAATTGAATTCTTAAAAAAACAATTCATTATTTATGAAAATAATTGAATTCTTAAAAAAACAATTAATTATTTATGAAAATAATTGAATTCTTCGGAAGAATTTTATTAAAATCTGAAAGAATAATTTAATTATTAAAAAAAAATGTTATTAATATTCAATTTTAAATAATTGATTTCCATCGAACAATTTTATTTAAATATTCGAAATTAATTGAATTCCTGAGAAAAATTGTATTAATTTTGTAAATAATTGAATTCTTCTAAAGAATTAGAAAAAAATAACATTTTTTCAAGTAATTGACTTTTTCCAGAAATTGAAATTAAATTTTTAAGAATGGTTACGTTTTTTTGAGCAATTCCTGTAAATAGAATTAAAAACAATGAACATCTTTTGATGAATTTTATTATAATTATGAAAGTAATTGAATAGTTGCTAAGAAATTTATAAAAAATTTTAAAAATAATTGAATTCTTATAAAAAATTTTATTATTTATGAAAATAATTGAAATTACGGAAAATTTGTTTTAAAAAGATTTGAATTTTTGTTAAAAAATAATTAAATTCTTATAAAAAATGTTATTATTTATGAATATAATTAAAATTACGGAAAATTTGTTTTAAAACGTTTAAAAGGATTTGAATTTTTGTCAAAAAATTTTGTTGTCTACGAAAATAATCGAATTCTTCGTGAGAATTTTATAAATATTGTTTTGAATAATTATTTTTTTTTAAGTACAATAATTATGAAATTTTTATTTTAAATAATTAAATTCTTGTGGAAGACTGCATTTGTGAAAATAATTGAATTTCTTCCATTAACTAAAAATTAAAATAGTAATAAAAATAATTTAAATTCTTCAATAAATTCTATTCTATAAGAAAATAATTGAATTCTTGCTCTGAGTTTTATAAAACATTTCAAAAAAAATTAATATTCCATAAAAAATGTCATTATTAGTGAAAGTAATTGAAATATTCTATAAAAATTTTGTTTAATAATAATTGATTTTTTTCAAACTTTTTTTTTAAAATTCTATTCTAAATTTATTGAATTCTTGTGCAAATTTTATTATCTATGAAAATAATTGAATTTGATCAATTTTTGCTTAAATAATTGAATTCCGTTGCTAAATTTCATGAAAATAGTAGATAACAACAAAAATTGAATATCGAATATTTTTGGAAAATATTTGAATCATTTTAAAGAATCTGCTTGTCATTTTTCAGAACAGTTTCTTAATTTCCAATATTATCGACTTTAAAGTAGTGGAAATTTTAAAAAAAAACTGAAATACTGACTTTTAGTGGCTGAAATCTGAAAAAAGTATCCAAACAATAGTATAACGTAAAAAAAAATACTAAATAGTGCGGGTTTTAGTAACGCGCAACCGTTTTATTTACTCACCAGTCGATTCAGATCCATTTTTAGTAAAATCCGATATGAGTTTATCGAAAAATTCCTGCGTTGACTTTTGAGGTTGAATGCTAATGTCGTCAACCATTTTAAGACTTGTGTACTTTATTCGAAATTTCGCCATTATTTCTGCCATTCTTCAAAAGAGAATTAAGTCTTTTAAATATTTTCTTTTACGTATGATATTTTATAATTTATATAAAGTAGAGTTTCTAAACTTTTTTTTTTTCTAAACTCACTCTTTTTCCTGGGCACCAATTTCCTGTTTGTGATTAGCAAGGGCGAAAATTCTCATTTTACAATGCTCCCAATGTGATCGGGTACTAATTATGTAGGGAAGAAGAATCGTCAAACCTGAATTTGAAAGTTTGTGTTATTATAATTTTTTTTTGTTTTTAAGTTGAGTAAATTGGAAAATTTAGATTTACCTCCATCGTCATAAAGCCACCAGACGTCGATTATACCATTTTTGTGCTTTTTCTGAAAGACTGTCAAATATTCGGGCACTACGCTCATTCCATTTCGTCTGAAATGAGGATTTAAAAAAGAATTTAAAATAGAATTCAAAATAGAATTTTAAATAGAATTTTAAATAGAATTTAAAATAGAATTTAAAATAGAATTTTGAATAGAATTTAAAATAGAATTTTAAATAGAATTTAAAATAGAATTTTAAATAGAATTTAAAATAGAATTTAAAATAGAATTTTAAATAGAATTTAAAGTAGAATTTAAAATAAAATTTAAAGTAGAATTTAAAATAGAATTTATAATCGAATTTAAAGTAGAATTTAAAAAAGAATTTACAAAAGAAAACTTTGGATTATACAATAATTTATAACTTAATACACGAAACAAAATCTTTACCTGGAACAACTCCAAATTTCACAACATTAGCAAAATTAATTTTTAGTTATTGCAACGAATACTTTCGCTATTTCAACAAATACTTTTGCTAATTCAACGAGTTAGTTGAATATTTTTACTACTTCAACGAATAATTCTGCTACTTTAGCGAAAGTTATCACTGTTCCAGTTTGAAGGTTTTTTTCCGGGTAATATAATTTTATTACAAATAACATTGTGACTTACAGTAATAATTTTTCAGCAGCATGTTTCTTTTTGTGTTTCAATTGCTCATGTGCGCTCCAATTCACCGGCGAGTCCCTTATAACTGATGACATTTCTGTACATGGATAGTTGTAGCCTGAAAAAATTATTTTCGAGAATGTACAAATATATTTAAATATATTTTTATTTATAAAAGCCGAATAAATTTGTAATTTAACCAAGTACATTATTGTTCTATTTATAAAAAAAATGTTTCACTGTTTAGTCATACCTATCGTTGGAACGCTTTGAACGCGTGGAATCCCTGTACTCATACTTAAGTCACTATCCGCGTGCATGAGGGTATTTCCAGCTAGATCATAACTGCTTTGCGCCAAAGTTCCATGATCGTCTTCAGACACTCCGTTCGCATTGCCAGCGCAATCCAAACCTTCCGATATCCTCAATATGGCAACTGCTAGTTTATGATCGAAGGCATTGCTGAAATAAATCGTCAAAATTCGTCACACCTTCCAGCACAAACTCGAACTTATCCATTAATTATTATATCACAAAACATGATTCTTCTTCATGTTCTACAACAGGGTTGCCACAAATATTTAATTTTATTTTTCCCTGACTTTTCCCTGATTTCCAGACAAAATTCTCACTTTTTCCCTGACCATAAAAAATATTCTGATTCACTCTAAAAATTATTAGATACTCAAAAAAAAATGTTCTCTTAAATTTATTTACAAATTTCATTAATTGTAAAATTATTCAAAAACATCAATAACTAAATTTTTAAATAAGTCTGTAATTACTATTTTTCCACAGGAATTAAAATTCTTCAGAACATTTAAATTCAAACCTTTTTGAAACAATTTATAAGAATATTTTTACAAAACATAAAGAAGACGATCACTCCGAGTCTTCAACTCAAAGTGATCACCTTCTTCATGTTTTGTGATAATTTAAATAAAAATGAAATTTTTCAACAAAAATTTGTGCCGCGATCTGAAGAAAGGGACCTTAGAAGCAAAAAATTATAGGTTATGTTTGCAATTTTCGAAATGAAAATACAAAAAAAAGATCAACTGTTAATGTTAATCATTAATGTTTAAGTTTTCATTATAACTGAAATATTTAATAAACACTGATTTTAATTTGCAAAAAGTAAAAAGAAACTTATAATCAACAAAAAAGTAGCACTAACATAATCTTAAAGTGATTTGCTTCTAAGGTCCCTTTCTTCAGATCGCGTCACATTTAATTATTTACAAAAATCCTAATAAAATCCTTCTCAAGAATTTAATTATTTTGAAAATTAGTAAATTTTTTCAAAAAATTCAATTATTTGAAAAAAATGTAATAAAATTCGTTGCAATAATTCAATTATTTAAATTGAAAAATAAATAATTTATTGAATAATTGAATGTTTGTTAAAATTGAATTCTCATAAAAGAATTTTATCAATAAATTTTTAAATAATTGAATTCTTTTGGCAAATTTTAATAAAATTTTTAAGAATAATTACATTTTTAAGAATAATTACATTTTTAAGAATAATTACATTTTTAAGAATAATTACATTTTTAAGAATAATTACATTTTTAAGAATAATTACATTTTTAAGAATAATTACATTTTTCGAGAAATTTGATTAAAATATTGTATCCAAAATTAATTAAAATCCTGCGATGAGTTTTGTTATTCATGAAAATAATTTTAAAAAATTTCCAAAAATGTTATTAAAATTTTTCTAAAATAATTGAATTTCAGTGAAGAATTTTATTATTTATAAAAATAATTAAATTCTTGTAAAGAACTTTGTTAAATTTTTTTTAAATAATAATTGATTTATGCGACGAATTTAAAAAAAATCTTTTTAAATAATTGATATTTTTCAAAAAAATTTTCTAAAATTTTGTATATTAAATAATTGAACTCACGTGAAAATTTTATTATTTATGAAAATAATTGGTTTATTTAGAAGAAATTCATTAAAAATTTTGTAAATTATTGAATTCCTGTGAAATTTTTTCAAAAATTTTATTAGTTTTTAAAAACAATTTAATTTCGAAGAAGAATTGTATTATTTATAAAGATAATTGAAATTTTGACGAGAATTTTTGAAAAAAAAATTTTGAACATAATTGAATTTTGGAGATGAATTTTTTTTATTTTTAAAGATATAATTGAAATAACCAGAATTTTTTTTTAAATTTTTGAATGTAATTGAGTTTCTGCGAAAAATGTTATTACTTTTGAAAATAATATTGAATTTTTGTAATTATTTGTAACTTTTCGAAAATGAAAATTTTTTTTAGTATATTTAATTAAAATTCTTTTATCAATCTAGTATTTATGAAAATTGTCAAAATTATTCATTACATAATTTATAAGTCATAATTTTGCGATAGTTCTTTAAAAATCAATAGTTATTTAAAAAGAAATTATTGTCTGAAATAGAAAAAATTCAAGGTTTTGTATTAAAATTCGTGGTTATTTTTATAGTTTTCAAGGCAAACAAGAACATCAAAATTTAGAGCTTTTTCAAGAGTTTTTGAAATTCGATTTTTTCCAGTACTTTTACTAAAAATCCCTGACTTTTCCCTGACCAATTTTACTTTCCCTGACTTTTCCCTGAATTCCCTGACTTCCCTGACCTGTGGCAACCCTGTACAATCATTAAAACATGACCGAGTGATGATAGAAGTGTAACTCTTTTAAGAATCAATTAATTTGCAAATATTTAAGTAACATTATTCTTATGAAACTTATTTAATGAGTCATAACTTTCATAAACTACTTCGAAGTCATAATTTTCTGATGTTTCTTCAAGAATTAAGTTATTCGGACGGGTATTATTGTCCGAAATGGAAAAATTTGAATGTTTTTGTTTGAATGTTCTGTCTGGTGACAGTTTGGGTAACATTTCCTAACTCTAAATTAACCACAATAGTAATACAAATATTAATACAAATAGTTACAGTATTACACATAGTACACAAATAATACACAATAGTAATACACAAATATCATCTTACTGAAGAACATTGAAGTATTCCTGAAGTTCTTTATTGTTGCAAGTCGCCCAGTGGGTCTTGTAGCCCATGAGCACAACATTTGGAGCCAATTTTCCAACTCCCGTGGCTTGCATTAAGGCAGACGCCCCCATTTCTAAACTAAGTTCCTCGACAATGTGATAAAAAGCTTTTATTCGATGCCTTTGGAGCCAGGAATATCCAGTTCTCAAATGATTCGTGCGCACCCGGTAAGAGAGGCGAGTCTGCAAAAAAAATATCAAGTCAAAAAATCAATTTTTCTTTCAAATTTTTTCATCCTTAACATAAGTGCTACTAAACATCGTCGTGAGATATTTTTCACAAACGAATCCTTTCAAATATTTATGAAACATTTAATCTTTACCGGATAAACTTCCCCACATATAAGCAATGAATTATTCTTCGTGATGAGGTTCGCAAGGTGAAGTAAAGCTGGCCTCGTGTTTGGTGATCCTGTAAGCGCCAGGATTTGGGGTGCATAATTTTTCACGTGTTCATCAATTGAATTCAGTCTAAAATCAAATTAATCATTAGGAAAACAACATCATCCTGAAAATAAAGCATTACACTAATTAATCATTCTATTCGTTCGGTGAAATATTTGATTTACATCCACGTAAAAAAGTGTGGAGGTCTTTGTTTTCGCTAACAAATCAATAGCACCAAACGTTTATCAAGAAGATTGCAAATTTTGCGATATTGTAATATTTCAGCAACGTTGGTAATATTGACGAAATTTTTACTACTGTGGTAGTAGTTTAATCGGAATTTATTTATTTATTTACTTATAATACTTATAATTTAAATAAATTTCCAATTTATTTATACGTAGTAGAATTAAGATGAAATTACTTGTAAGCAATTGAAAGCGCCGTCTTGTACGTTTGCGCTTGTGTGCTGCTTCCCCAATTGACATCTGGCTTTCGATAAACGACAATGAGATAAAGTGCGAAAATAATCACGAACGTAATTAGAGATGTTGCCCAGTCAATTAGAAACATAATTGCCACGCACAGGATGAATCCCACTAATGAGAGCCATGTGTTGTAATACTAATTAACAGAGAAAAGAATCTTGTTTTTAGTAATCATTTGATTTTTCGTTTCATTCAGACTAGGGAAGGCTAAAATTTAAAATACACTCTATAGTCGACAATTCTGTAAATAGGGTGATTCTGATTAATGGAGAAATAATGGAAATGAAAAGCAGTCTCTCTGTTAACGATTTTTCGATAGCCGCAAGGTTTTAGAATAGTTATTAAAATAGGGAATTTTGCAAAAGATAAAACGTTATTTTGTCAGGCTAAAGTGTTTTAAAATCTTGAGAAATGTTTTGAAGAAACAAAGATAATTCACAGAATGATTGATACGTACCTTGAATGTTGGACGCCAACCCAAGGGACGAACGAGGGCGGCGTGGAATGTACAAAAATTGATGAGGGCATAGGATGCGAGGTAGAAGTTCGAAATCAGTGGTGCCACGAGGTTCAGATTTGCTGAAAATTACAAAAGAAAGGGGAGTTTTAAAAAAGGCATTTTAAAGAAGACATTTGAAAAAAACCATTCCAACAAACCATTCCAACATTTAAAAGCTTTTCCGAAAGTTAGCGACGTTCGACGTTAGTTCGTCGAAAACTATCATTTAGTGTTCGATTTCGTGGATGAAAAATTGTTCCACGACGCTAACTTTGGGAAGCGTAAAGAAATTAGTTCACCTATCAAGACGAAGAGAACCGCGACAAGAAAAGTCAGCACATAGCCTCTGTAGGGTTCTCCGGATTTTCCGTAACCTTTGCTGAAAAATATCAAACCAGGGTAGATTTTATCTTGACCAAGAGCTTGTATCAAGCGAGGAACGGATAGTAGATTCGTCAGGGCCGTGGAGAGTGTCGCTGCAAAACAACCAGCGTAAATAAACGGGCCCCAAACTGACATAAGTTGCATTATCTGAAAAGTCCAATAGGAAACATTAGAGAAACATAAAAACATTAAGAAATTAAGACTTTAAGACATTAAGACTTTAAGACATTAAGGCATTATGGCATTGAGAAATTAAAAAATTAAGGCACTGAAACATTAAGAAATGAAGAACTTAAGACATTGAAACATTAAGAAATGAAGAGATCAAGACATTGAAACATTAAGAAATGGAGAAATTAAGACATTGAAACATTAAGAAATGAAGAACTTAAGACATTGAAACATTAAGAAATGAAGAGATCAAGACATTGAAACATTAAGAAATGGAGAAATTAAGACATTGAAACATTAAGAAATGAAGAAATTAAGACATTGAAACATTAAGAAATGAAGAACTTAAGACATTGAAACATTAATAGAAATGAAGAAATTAAGACATTGAGGCATTAAGAAATTAAGAATTAAGGCGCATTAAACGAAACAAAAAGTGGTTTTTCCGTGCAAAAATGTGTCTTACCGAATAATCATTGTGAAGACCATATTTGATACAGTCAACACCAGCGATGCACTCGACAATTGTATTGTTTCGAACAATACCACTGGCAACTCTCGAAGCAGCCCCTCCGGCAAAAAGGACAAATGTCACATAACTAATCATTGATATCAATAGAGCTAGGAGTGTGCCAGTAGGGATGCTGCTCGCTGGATCTTTCAGATCGCCGGAAATATTGGCACCTGCCTGAATTCCAGTGACTGATGGAAAGAAGATGGAGAAAATGGAGAAGAACGTCTGATTCACATTCTCAGAGTAACGATAGTCCGGTCCCCAATTGTCCAGAAAATTCTTACCTATTCAATTTTAGAAAATAACACATTTCATTTAGTTTCATTAAGTTGCATTAAGTTGCATTAAGTTGCATTAAGTTTCATTAAGTTGCATTAAGTTTCATTAAGTTTTATTGAGTTTTGTTAATTTCCATTTAGTTTCATCATTTTTCATCGAGATTCATCAAGTTTCATTCATTTCATTCGTTTCATTCATTTTATTCATTTTATTCATTGGCATAATATAATGATCTTGACAAAATTATCATAAAAGAAGACATGTGTGTGTGTGTGTAATTCACGAGATTGTGCGCGAAATCTTGGAAAATGAATACGTATGCGATTCATATATATTTATAGATCAAATATATAAGGGTGGGGGAGTTCCAATCGCCAGGCTCAAGAGAGGAATTGCTTTTGTTTGTTTATCGAAGAAAAGTAAATTATAAATACGAAAAAGAGGGGAAACATTGCTAATAGTTTTTATGACTTGGCAAAAAAAGTCTTATTTTCCTCTCTCAAATATTTTTCTTCACTCATGTGTTTCCGATTCCAAAAATAATCATTTACACTGAATAATATATAATAATAATAATAATAATAATAATAATAATAATAATAATAATAATAATAATAATAATAATAATAATAATAATAATAATAATAATAATAATAATAATAATAATAATATTAATAATAATAATAATAATAATAATATTAATAATAATAATAATAATAATAATAATAATAAGAAAAATAGGCCTCGGATATTATGATTTTTCTTCAACTTTTTAACTATTCGCAAATAATGTGACTTTAATCGACTTTTAATAAAAAAAAATTGCGACTTTTTTTCGACTTTTCTGCCAAATTTTTGGCGACAAAATATATACACAATATTTTTAGTATAAAATACAACTTATTTCGATTTTCATAGAGCGTGAAAGGCATAACTATAGAAAATTTTTGGAAATTTATTTTTGAATAAACTTTCTAATTCAATGTTTAAAATATTACAATTTAAAAGATTTTGAATAAATATTTAATATTTTAAATATTGAAATTCTGCAAAAATTGTATTCAAACTAAATCATCTTTTTAAGTATTTTCTTCCAATTTTTCAAAAATAACTTTATAAAGAATTTTAATTGAAAATTTTAGAAAAAATATTAAAGTCTCCAAACATTTTAATGAATAATCAAGTGTAAAGTTGACCAAAAATTGAAATAAATGAAAAAGAGGCTTTAAAAATAATATTAAATTAGTTTTGAAAAAAGTAATTCTCTGAATTATTGCGTGTTCTAATTTTTTTTACATTTAATTAGTTTCAATATTTCCGAAAATTCAAATTCATACACAAAATAATAGAATTTTAATTCTTCACAATTATTTTCAACATTTTTAAAGAAAATAATGATAATATTAAAAATTTTCAATTATAATTCTTCCAAAAAAATTTCTTTTAAATTATACGATGATTCTTTAATTATATCACAAAATTACATTACAATATTTATAAAAAAACTAATTCTCAGAGTTGTTTTCTCATTATTTTTTAAGATTCAATTACCTTTGAATAAAGTAATTTGGAATTTTTTTAAATTTACTAATTTCTAATTTTTCAGAAATCACTTATAATTAAAATTCTGCAGAAATTTCATTAATTTTTTTTATATTTCTAAAAAATTCAATTATTTTTCAAAATATTTAGACAAATTTTGAATTATTTTTCAATGGTAGTGAATTTACATTTTTTTTGAAAAATTTTGACCCAATTTCAATTTTTTGGACATTTTTTAATTGTATTTAATTGTTGTATGTTCCAAAAATTATTTAGAAATATTTTTAAAAATTTAATTTTACGAATTTCTTGATTAAAATTTCGGAAAAATTCATTTCATATTCTACCTTAATTTATATCTTTAAATAGAAAAGCGAACGGTTTAAATTATGATAAAAAAACTGGATTTTTTGGTTTTTAAATAATTCATTTTTTGAAGAAATTGCAAATAATGATTTGAAAATTCATGTAGATAATTGATTCAAAGATGAAGTTTAATTAAAAACTATAGAAAATAATTGAATATTTTCAAAGGATTATAATAGTTTTCAATTTTTAGAAATTATTAAATTTCAGTAGTTGAAGTTTTTTGAATTTTATTTTCTCTGCGAATATAAAGAAAAGTAAGAAGTATTTGAATATTTATTTAGCAATAAGATTATACAAGTTTTGATTAATTTTAATTTTTTAGACTTTCACTGAATTAAATAAATTACTTTTTCGCCTTTTTTATATTTTTAATCGACTAAGGCGACTTTTTTGTTCGTTAAAGTTGAACCGAGGCCTGTTAAATAAAATTTAACATTTGTATTTGTTAATTTTTAATTTAATTTACTTACTTGAAAATCCTGCAAATCCTTGAGATTTTTGTTGCAAACTTGAGGGGCCAATTATGGACCCAATGAGAAAGTCGAAAATTGCCGCTGTAATGATGGCGATAAGAAAATTCTGCGCCTGATTAAATAAGGGTTCGTTAATTATTTTTCTTTGTATTAACAAGATTTTAGTAAATAAATAAATAAATAAAAGATTCAAATGCTTGAAAAGCTTACCTTCGACTCCCATTCCATACCAATTGCGCAAATTAGAATCATCACCAAAAGGGCAATAGTGCCAATAATTCTAACATCATAAGCAGCATTGTCAATAATTTTAAGTCCATGTTCTTTAAGTAATTGATTCAATGAGTCGCAAAATCCTATTGTATTCATTGACGCTGCCACCGCATTGGCAAAGGCAAAGACAATTCCCACCGAGGCTCCAAATTCTGGCCCCAATGATCTTGATATTATGAAATAAATACCACCTGAAAAGAATGAGAAATTAGTCAAAATTTCTCTCTAGAAAGAAATTTGGTTATTGCGGTTTTTATAACCAAATTTCTGTCTATAAAGAAATTTGGTTATCCGATTTTAAAACCAAATTTCATTATTTTGTATCTTATTAAAATAAGTGTCAAGAGTGAAATAAATTAAAAAAGTAAAGACTTAATATGACATTATATTGAGATATTAATTTGGAAAAAGAAAAAAAAATGTCGGAGTGTATTAATTTGAATATAAAATTTATCTTTACGGGAAATACTTTATTTATAGTGGCAGGGCCACTCCTTAGGAAAAGGTAACTTCAACACACCTCCCTTTACTTCTCCATTAGTGCTAATTGCACTCAAGCTTAGAGTCGTGATGACGCATACAACAGCTGATATTGCGATTATGATGATGCTTTGATAAATTCCCGCTTGCGCAACCACCCAGGACAATCGCAAAAATAACATAACACCCCATATATTCAAAAGACATGGTATCAAAACACCCTGAATCCATCCTAATTTTATTCCATTGTGAACGGGAGGACCGACCCCAGTCTGTCCCGTCTCGACGTTTGTGTTCTGGAAAGAAATATTCTCCTTTAGATAAATCATTCGTTATTATTTTTTTCCTTTTATGTTTTTCGCTTCTTTTTCTGGCAATTTATAGAACTTTTTGGATTATTCGTATTTTTAAAGCTGTCAGGCTTCGAACTTATTTGTACTGTACTAGTTAGTAGAATTTTTACCAATATTTGGATTTTTTCATTAATAATAAAAGCACCCCGCAGAAAATACATTTGGGTCACAGTCGATTTCTCTGCAACTTTGGGGTTTTTGTATTATTTATTTATTATTATTTTCGTATTTCAGGCTTCGCACTCTTCTACTGAAAGCTACTATTTGCTACTTTTTGGTTACTTTTTTGAGTCTAATGCTACTAAAAGCTACTTTTCTGAACAAATAGTCAAATTTAGATTTTTAGTTTTCACATTTCCATTTAAAAACAGTGTTAAAAACTAAAATTGTTAAGGCGGTGTCAAAGTCGATTGGATTTTTGCATTGAGCTTCAATGGGAAAATCGCATCGACTTTGACATCCCCTTAATAAAAAACGACCGCCAATAAGATAATAGGAAATAATTTTACCGACATTTACTCTATCAATAGTGACTGATTATAAATTGTGTTTAACCTTTAAATTCTCCGTTCTTCCCGGTTTTATTTTCTCATCAAATTATTATTTATTCCAATTTCGAACGTAAATCTACAATTTGGAAAATAATTTAATTATAAGTAAAGAATTTTTTCAATTTTTCAAAAAAAAACTTGTCTGTTTATAATTATAATTGAAAATTTGATTAATTCAATTCCATTAAAATTTATTGATAGTAATTGAGTTTCTGCAAAGAAATTTAGTATTTATAAAAGTAATTCAATATCCTTCCAAAGAATGTTATTATATATTTATGAAAATAATTAAATGTTTGCGTAGAATTTTATTTAAATTTTTCAAAATAATTGAATTGTAGAGAATTAATTTAATTATTTATAAAGATAATTGAAATTTCGGAGAATTTGAAAAAAGTTTCAAACATAATTGAATTTCTATGAAGAATTTCATTACTTTTGAAAATAATTGAAATGTTTCTTTTAATTTTATGGAAATTAATGAAAATAATGGAAAATAATAGAATTCTTGTGAAGAATATTTTTCAAAAATAATATTCAAAAGAATTTAATAAATCGGAAAAATTTTGCTATTTATAAAAAATAATTTAAATAATTAAATTATTTAGACAAAAGTTAATCAAATTTTTAAAAATAATTGCATTTTTCGACGAATTTTATTAAAATTGTATTAAACGTAATTCTATTTGTGCTTAACCTTTAAATTCACCGTTCTTCTCGGTTTTATTTTCTCAGCAAATTTTTATTTATTTCATTTCGAACGTAAATCTACAATTTGGAAAATAATTTAATTATAAACAAAGAATTTTAACAATTTTTTAAGAAAAACTTGTCTGTTCATAATGATAATTTAAAATTTGATTAATTCAATTTTATTAAAATTTATTGATACTAATTGAGTTTCTGCAAAGAATTTTAGTATTTACAAAAGTAATTAAATATCCTTCCAAAGAATGTCGAAACATATTTATGAAAAAAATTAAATGTTTGCGTAGAATTTTATTAAGTTTTTCAAAATAATTGAATTGTAGAGAACAATTTAATTATTTATAAGAATAATTGATAATTGAAATTTTGGAGAATTTCAAAAAAATTTTAAATATAATTGAATTTCTACAGAGAATTTGATTAATTTTGAAAATAATTGAAATGTTTTCTTTTAATTTTATGGAAATTACTGAAAATAATGGAAAATAATAGAATTCTTGTGAAGAATATTTTTCAAAAATAATATTCAAAAGAATTTAATAAATCGGAAAAATTTTACTATTTATAAAAAATAATTGAAATAATTGAATTTTTTAAACAAAATTTAATCAAATTTTTAAAAATAATTGCATTTTTCGACGAATTTTATTAAAATTGTATTAAAGGTAATTCTATTTGTGCTTAACCTTTAAATTCCCCGTTCTTCCCGGTTTTATTTTCTCATCAAATTTTTATTTATTTCATTTCGAACATAAATCTACAATTTGGAAAATAATTTAATTATAAACAAAGAATTTTTTCAATTTTTCAAAAAAAATCTTGTCTGTTCATAATTGTAATTGAAAATTTTATTAATTCAATTTCATTAAAATTTATTGATACTAATTGAGTTTCTGCAAAGAATTTTAGTATTTAAAAAAGTAATTGAATATCCTTCCAAAGAATGTCGAAACATATTTATGAAAATAATTAAATGTTTGCGTAGAATTTTATTTAAATTTTTCAAAATAATTGAATTGTAGAGAATTAATTTAATTATCTATAAAGATAATTGAAATTTCGGAGAGTTTAAAAAAAAAATTTCAAGCATAATTGAATTTCTATGGAGAATTTTATGACTTTCAAAAATAATTGAATTGTTTTGTTTTAAAATTTTATGGAAATTTATAAAACTAATTGAATTCTTTAGGCAAAATTTAATCAAATTTTTAAAAATAATTGCATTTTTCGACGAATTTGATTAAAATTGTATTAAACATAAATTCCATTTCTGCTATGAGTTTTATTATTTATGAAAATAATTGAATTATTGCGAGGATTTTATAAAAAAAAGTTTTAAATAATTGATTTTAAAAAACATTTCAAATAAACTCTATTTTTAATAATTGAATTCTTATGAAATTTTCATTCTTTTAGAAAATAATTGAATATTCGTGTAGAATTTTATCAAAATTGTTTTTAAATAATTGAATACTTTTTGGAATTTGTATTAAAATAGCTGACATACAAATTATTGAATTAAGAAAAAATTTTGAAAATAATTGAATTCTTGTGGTAAATATAAATGGATTTTGGTTATTTATAGAAATAATTGAACTTTTACAATGAATTTGAATAAAACTCCTAAAAGTAATTTAATTTTCTCCAAGTTTTACTATTTAAGAAAATAATTGAATGTATTGCGAATAAATTTTTAAAAATAAAATTATAATTATACGGTGACTAACTTCCCTTGATTATTTAGAAAAATTGAAATAAAATTCTTTAAAAGAAGTAAATTATTTTTAATAGAATGTAAAGAAATTTCAATTACATTAAAAATTTTCAATTATTTGTTTAAAAAATTCAATTATCTTGAAATAACAGAATTAAAAAATCTTATTTTTCAAAATTTTCAACAAAAAAAACTGAAAATTAAATTTTATTAAAAAATTTGAAGTGTGTATGTTTTTTAAAGTAACTAATAAAAATTTTGATTATTAATTTTCGCGCTAAGAAACGTGAATATATTAGAATGTGACTCTTTATAAAATTGAATTATTTATCAATTATTAAATTAAAATACTTTGAAAATTCGATTTTCTAAAAAGTTTTTAATGAAATTCTATAATTCTTTTTTTTTGTCACCAAGGCTACTATTTCCTACTTTTTTTGTCATCGAGGCTACTTTTTCCTACTTTTTTTAAACTCATAATAGAGTGCGAAGCCTGGTATTTGTTCCAAGAGAGAAAAGTTGTTCAGAATTACGAAAACTACAAAACCTGAAAGTTACAGAGAAATCGTCTGGGAAAACAAATTTATTTTCTGCGGGGTCCGAATTAAATTTATTAGCAGATTAAGAGAGAAGTAAATATTTTTGATGAAAATTAGCAAAAGTCGGGGAAAATAAAATATGGAATCAAAAAGGTAACAATTTCAATGTTTTCTTCTATCTATTTTGATATCCTTAGAAAAACTCTAGGACAATGTTTTAAATAGCGGAAAAAAACATGCGATTAATCTCCGATTATTATTATATACATTGAAGAGAGAAATGGTTCATTCTCTCATTGAAAGGAAAATACTGAATATAATTGTTTTCGACTCGATCTACCCTAGACCTCAAATGAATTAACATTGATTTGGAAGAGTTTTTAATTTAATGGAATGGTATCTGGAACAAGAATCGTATTTGTTGACCAATAGCGTACATGATTTGTTGCGTGAGCTAGAGGAAAACACATACAAAGATTATTTCGACTCGTATGTATATATATAAAATGCATTCAAGAGACTTTGATTTTGCCTTCATTTAATAGTTATCAAGGTCATATAGTCGTTCAATTTGTCAATTGAAGAAGCAGTGTCCTTTGAAAATAGCAACGTCATACAATAGTATAAGTAGCGTAAGTAATCCTAGAATAACTTTTTAAACTGCGATGGGTATCGCAATAAGCATTTGAGAAAAAATAAATAAAATGTAGCTTTACCTTCGTGGGGTTTCCATCGTGTAGCTCACCTAAGGATGGCCTTTTTGCTCGTCTACTTAGTCTGGAAAAAGAATTCAAACATTGTTACGTGGGGTAAAGAAAAAAGGAATAAATTTTTTCTGTAAACTGTTGTTTCGAAGAAAACTATTAATTGCTACTAATTTTAGTAAAATTTATAAAAAAATTGTTCATTTTTGACTATTTTTGGAGTAAGAGTTGCTAAGATCGTTTCTTTTTGTTAAAAATTAGTAGCTTAGCAAAATTTACATTTTTGGGTGTAACAAATTTTACATTTTTAAATATAGCAAATGTTGCAATAACAAAAATAAGATCAAGTTCCAGGACAGTTCTGGTTTTACTGAACTAAATAGTAAACGTTACTCTGTATAAAAATATATCGAAACATCATATATTAAAAAAATATAGATTTTGAGCTTTCAGGCCTCGTATCGACTTTAAAGTACAAAAAAGTCGCCTTAGTCGATTAAAAATAGAAAAAAGGCGAAAAAGTCGTTTATTTAATTCAAAGAAAGTCTAAAAAATTACAATTAATCAAAACTTGTATAATCTTATTGCTAAATAAATATTCAAATACTTCTTACTATTCTTTATATTCGCAGAGAAAATAAAATTCAAAAAATTTCAACTACTGAAATTTAATAATTTCTAAAAATTGAAAACTATTATAATCCTTTGAAAATATTCAATTATTTTCTATAGTTTTTAATTAAACTTCATCTTTGAATCAATTATCTACATGAATTTTCAAATCATTATTTGCAATTTCTTCGAAAAATGAATTATTTAAAAACCAAAAAATCCAGTTTTTTATCATAATTTAAACCGTTCGCTTTTCTATTTAAAGATATAAATTAAGGTAGAATATGAAATTAATTTTTTCGAAATTTTAATCAAGAAATTCGTAAAATTAACTTTTCAAAAATATTTCTAAATAATTTTTTTGAACACACAGCTATTAAATACAATTAAAAAATGACCGAAAAATTGAAATTGGGTCAAATTTTTTCAAAACAAATTTAAATTCATTACCTTTGAAAAATAATTCAAAATTTGTCAAAATCTTTTGAAAAATAATTGACTTTTTTTAAAATATTAAAAAAATTAATGAAAGTTCTGCAGAATGATTTCTGAAAAATTAGAAATTAGTAAATTTACAAAAATTACAAATTACTTTATTCGAAAGTAATTGAATCTTAAAAAATTATGAGAAAACAACTCTGAGAATTAGTTTTTTTTTATAAATATTGTAATGTAATTTTGTGAAATAATTAAAGAATCATCGTATAATTTAAAACAAATTTTTTTGGAAGAATTATAATTGAAAATTTTTAATATTATCATTATTTTCTTTAAAAATGTTGAAAATAATTGTGAAGAGTTTTAATTCTATTATTTTGTGTATGAATTTGAATTTTCGGAAATATTGAAACTAATTGAATGTTAAAAAAATTAGAACACGCAATAATTCAGAGAATTACTTTTTTCAAAACTAATTTAATATTATTTTTAAAACCTCTTTTTCATTTATTTCAATTTTTGTCAAATTTACACTTGAAGATTATTCATATTAAAATGTTTGGAGACTTTAATATTTTTTTCCACAATTTTCAATTAAAATTCTTTTTAAAGTTATTTTTGAAAAATTGGAAGAAAATACTTGAAAAGATGATTTAGTTTGAATACAATTTTTGCTGAATTTCAATATTTAAGATATTAAATATTTATTCAAAATCTTTTAAATTGTAATATTTTAAACATTTAATTAGAAAGTTTATTCAAAACTAAGTTTCCAAAAATTTTCTATAGTTATGCCTTTCACGCTCTATGAAAATCGAAATAAGTTGTATTTTATACTAAAAATATTGTGTATATATTTTGTCGCCAAAAATTTGGCAGAAAAGTCGAAAAAAGTCGCAATTTTTTTTTATTAAAAGTCGCATTATTTGCAAATAGTTAAAAAGTTGGAGAAAAATCATAATATCCAAGGCTTGAACTTTTAAAAATTGTGATGCACCAATTTTAATAATACGCATTTTTGTATTTTTCTTTTAAAAGATTAGGAAAAAAAAGGAAATATTTATTATTATATTTACCTATAGTGATCCAATCGAGGGACCACGTCCCATAATCCATTAACATTTAATGTCATGGTGTTCCTTTTACCGTGATAGTCATTTGCTTCAATGTCTCCGCCAACTTTGTTTAGGAATCGCCCATCCATTCCTCCAATTCTAAAAGGACATTAAATAATTATTTCAAAAAGTAGTTGAATATTACTTGACAAAGTAATTTAAAAATTTTTTAATCTCTATGTTTGTTTTGTAACAGACTTCTACTTTTATATTATATTTATATTGTAATATTGTTACAAATTAATATTCTTCTTGCAACTTTCACGAGTTTATTATTATCACTGTGAAAAGAAAGGTATTAATTTAGAACCGATTTTGGTACTGAATCGTAATTTGGTTCTGTATTTTAATACACTAATTTGGTATCAATTTTGGTACTAAATCGTAATTTGGTTCTGTATTTTAATACACTAATTTGATACCAATGTTGGTACAAAATCGTAATTTGGTTCTAAATTTTAATACCGAAATCAGCTCTAAAGGTTCTTTTTTCTACCATGTAGCAATTTTTCCCTTTTACATTTTTCTAAATTTTTAAACAAAGTTTATTTATTTAAACACATTCCGACGATGGTTTTGAACCTGTACCGAAAAGTCAGTTATTGATAATTTCAAAATTGACCCATTAACCAACGTTTTTATTAATTTAAATGTTTTCTCAAAATGTTTGTGATGATTTAGGTAACATTTGGGTTTAAACGCACTTTTTGCTTTGAATCCAAAAGTCAAAAGTCGCAATTTAACATACGCACATTGTTTTGAACCCAAAAGTCTAAACAATTTTTAATTTTTGAAAATATTTCAATAACATAAAAGACAGTTGATTGATTTCTATTGACTCATATCCTTTCAACTATTACAGAAGTGTACTTTGCGGTAAAAGAAAATAAAGACATAATTCCTTTTTTCTCTAATACTTAAGAGTAGGGTGTGTCCATTAAGACTATCTTCTCTGCCCTAAAGGCTGCGAAAACAAACCCCTCTTGTGTACATATATATATGTGTCGTATAAAACAGCCCCACTGTATACAACATGTATATTTCATCCTCCCGGGATTTTTATTAAGATAACTTTTTACGAGAGTTGTTGTTCAATTAATTAATCTAATGTTTTTCTCGTTCCTCTAAATCTCTATTCTGTTATTACAATATATATATATTTTTTTCCTTAATTAAAAAAAAAATAATGCAATAAAAATAATGAATTGTAATTTATTTGTTTTTTTGTCATCTTGTTTAAACAAGATAAATGCTAGTTACATAAAATGGAAGGTGAGATATTTTACAAAAATTTGTTTTTTCATAATAAATCTACCTTCGAGGCAATAATTGCACCTATTTGAAAAATTAAAAGTTTACTACTCAAATAGGTTCTCTTTAGGATTGTTGTAAATTACAGAAATTATCGTTTCTTCAATAACGTTCATTAAAAGACGCATTTATACGTGTACTTTTTTTTCTAGTACAAGAGACATTCTTCGTTTTCTTGTGTTATACTTGTGTTTCTTGTGTTTCTTGTGTTTCTTGTGTTTCTTGTGTTATACTTGTGATTCTTGTATTTCTTGTATTTCTTGTGTTTCCTTGTGTTATTATGTCATAAAGTTGGAAGGATTTTTTTTGCACGTATATATTTATCACAATTTACATGTTTCATTGAACATTTAACATTATTTAAGGTTGAAATTTTAAAATTCAAGTTTAAAGATTATTTTCAGTTGTAAATTGACCTCTAGGTTTTTTAAACAACCTTGTCCTGAATAGTCCCCATAATTCTATTAAAGATTCAAGTGAGAGAAACATTTTGAATCCAAACACTTTTCCTATATTATAAAAATAAATGAAGAATAAATATTTTCTTTTTTTGAATAAGAAATGATCTTTGGAAAAAAAATTGATAGTAATAAATAATAGTTATATTTTGTATGATTTTTTTTTGCTTGTTAAGTAAATTTTTCAAGGTCAAAAATAGTTTTCCATGAAGCCATGTTCATCTCCGTTACTGTCTCTTTAATCAATGAGAGGTTTCGTGAAAGTGCTTTTCCATTAAATGGTACACACACACACACTCACTAACTATTTCATAGTGCATCTATAGTCACATGAGTGTAGATTCTGAAGCAACAAATTTTTTGGCACTGAGCCCACACTGGTAGATTATGAACTTTGCAAAAGTTGGCAAATTCATTAATTCATTCACGTAAGAAACTTGAACTTGAACTCGAATACTCGTAACAAATAAATCTTTGTTGTTGTTTCGAAAAAGACGATTTTCATTAATAGAAAATTGAAAATCAAGCAAATTAGGAAGCTAAAGTGACAATTTTTTCTAATTTGAAAACATTTAAAATTTAATACCAAAACGGATGATTTTGTATAAGAGACAAATTGGTAATACTAAAAAAAGTACTTTTAAATTGGTCATTTTTGAAACATTTAATTTTAATACGATTTCAATGTTAATGTGTGTGTGTGTACAACGTAGAATAGAGATAACAATTCAATTGATTAGATGAATCAGTTACTAGAGTGAATCCCGTGTTTGTTATTTGTAGTAATTGATATCATTATTATACAATTTAATTCCGCGTGCTTTTTATTATCGAAATATCTCGCATTCCTTTTGGTATATTAGAGAAACATTCCATATTTATACAAGAAGTTATTAAATTATCTGGTTTTTTTTACGTTGTATGTACGACATATTGGCTTAATTGTAATTCTTTTTTTTTAATTTCATGTCACTTGATTCTGACAACACTAAAAAAAAAATTTATTTGATTCAAATAACCGATTATTTGTCTATAATCAAATAAATATTTACTTGAATCAAATAATTTTTATTTGAATCAAATAAATTGTATTTGAAATGAATCAAATATTTCAGTACTTGAAGCAAGTACTAATTAATTGATTCAAATAAAAATTATTTGATTCAAGTAAATATTTATTTGATTACAGACAAATAATCGATTATTTGAATCAAATAAATTTTTTTTTCAGTGAAATATAATACCGGTAGACAAGAAAAGTTTTAATTTTTTACAGTTTAAACGACTTTCATTTTAACGAGAATCAAAGTTTAGTTTAATTTTTTTCTATCCTTGGTGCAAAATGTGAATTATTGTCAAATCTTTTGTCTATTTCATGATGATCAAGTTTCGAATGTATAAATGAAGGAAATATTTTTCGTTAAATTTATTCTTTCATGATCACAGCTTTTCTGAGGATATCAAATTGAGACAAAAAATGAATCAAAATGTTGGTTTATTTAAATTAATAAACATTTTTAACGTTTTACGTGAGAGTTTTTTGGAAAAAATTTAGAGCTTTGCATTTTGTAGTCTTTTTCAAATGCATCATTGTAATTTATTCTATATTATTTCTTATCTATTTTTTTTATAAAATGTGGTGAAAAAAATATTCTTGTCTCATAACCCTTTTTACGAGAGATTCAATAAAGATTATATGTTTAATATATAAGTATCAAAAAGTTTCGATATTAAGTCATAAAAAGGGAAGATTTAATTAAATGTCTATCCTTCAGAATATATTGGTGTTTATAATATTTTTCGTGCTAGTTATTAAGAATCTATTATTATTATTACTATTTTTCTTCTTCTTCTTCTTACTATTATTATTATTATTATTATTATTATTATTTTATTATTATTATTATTTTTTTTATTATTATTATTACTATTATTATTACTATTTTATTATTATTATTATTATTATTATTATTATTATTATTATTATTCTTTCTATTTTTATTACACTGAAAACAAGTTATTTGATTCAAATAACCGGTTATTTGACTACTATCAAATAAATATTTACTTGGATCAAATCATTTTTATTTGAATCAAAGATCCTAAAGTTCCGAACGTTCAAATGTAGAAAATTTATTTAGTTCTTCTAAAAATTAAATTTTTATTGCAATTCTTTTGCTTCACTATGAAAAAAATTAATTACTGAGTTTCTAAAAGTAAAATTTTAGTTTTAAAATTTTTTTATGATTAGTAATTTTTTAGAATATCTTCAATAGAAAATATTTCGTCAATTTGAATACGTTCAAAACTTGAGAAATATCATTTGAAGCAAATTGTATTTGAATAAAATATTTCAGTATTTAAAGCAAAGAAATTGTTTTTTTAATAAAATATTTCAGTATTCGAAGCAAAGAAATTGTTTTTTTAATAAAATATTTCAGTATTTGAAGCAAAATAAATTGTTTTTTTAATAAAATATTTCAGTATTCGAAGGAAATAAATTGTTTATGAATCAAGTAATTCAGTATTTAAAGCAAATATTATTTAATTGATGTAAATAAAAATTATTTGTTTCGAGTAAATATTTATTTGATAATAGTAAAATAATTGGTAATTTGAATAAAATAAATTTTCTTTTTCAGTATATTATTAATATTAGTACTGGTATTATAAAATTATTATTAGTATATGTAAAACTTTTACTAGCAAAGTTATTATTTTACAAATATTGTTTTCTATAAAAATTCTTTATATTTTAATTTTTAATATTTTGTACATTATAGATTTTATGCTTCTCGGATCAACTATAAAATAATATTTTCAAAGCTAGAACGATATTGAAATATATATGTACATACATATAGTTGAGTAATTGAAAATATGCCAAAATATTTTTAATAGGAATTTATTTCGTAAATTATAAACTTAAATTCATATTACACAGAGAGAATATGTATATATATATGGAAGAATTTGTATAATCTATAGTTTGTTGACATTATTAATCTCTAAATTTATATTTCACAATATTGTGCGTGTAAATTATATATAAATGTGAAAATTCCTTTAAATATTTTTAAAAATTCGTTATTAAAAACAAAAACAAGACCTTATTACATTCTCATTATTTTATGAGCAAATGCAACTCTTTCTGATATAGTGCCATTTATAGATTTTGGAAATTGATTAGTTATTTCACTTTTCTCACTGTATATTGATGCAAGAGCTTCCGTTTTTCAAGTATCGATTTTCGGCATAGTACAAATAAATCGCTAACCGCTTTTAGTTTCGAAATTACTGTGCGATATTTATCCGTTTATCTATATCGAGTAGGTATTTAAGTGATGTAGAAATCATTTTTGTCCTATCAGTTGAAAATTCTATTTTTATTTGCTAATTTCTATATTAATCCTCCTATGGAGTTTTATCTCTCTTCAATTTTGCAGGAAATGAATTTATTTTGTTCAATTTTGTCGAAATTAATTTTGACTATTTGACTTTTTTTTACTATTTGACTTTTTTTATATTTACTATTTTATTTGACTATTTGACTATTTTTTTACTATTCGACTATTTTTTTATATTTACTATTTTTATTTTACTATTTGACTATTTTTATTTTACTATTTGACTATTTTTTTACTATTTGACTACTTATTATTTATTTTTTGACTATTTATTTTTTTTTTACTATTTATTTATTTTTTGACTATTTATTTATTTTTTGACTATTTAGTTTTTTTTTGACTATTTATTTATTTATTAACTATTTATTTACGTCGATATTAATAATTAAATACAACTATTTAGCTTCAAGTCAAACTGTCAATGTTTATTTTTTATGACACTAGAAGTAAATTTTTTTAATTAAATAAATTAATGAACGGTTTATAATTATCAAAACTTCTCTCTAAATTATGAAATAGTATAGAAATGTTTACTTACATTAATTTGTAGCTGATTTTTTTGCTCTGATTTTTTTGTTTTATTTAGAAAATTATAATTAAAAATTATATTGATTATCATTGATTATAGTTAATTGATTTGTTATTTATTAAAATAATTATAATAAGCAGTTATTTGTGGTAGATTCTACTGATAAAAAAAACGTATCAGAAATTTTGCGAAGCAATCCTTTTTGTCTCAATTTGATGTCCTTAGTATTATTTTCATGAAATTTTACTGATAAATATTATTTTTTAGTAATCTTTACTAAAAAATAGTAATTTCTAGTAAATTTTATTGATAAAAAGTAATTGCTGCCAATTTATTAGTAAAATTAACTAATTCGAAAGCGAAAAGTCGTAGTAAAATTAGTAAATACTTTTACGAATTCAAATTTAGAGAGTTTATTATATTTTATTTACAATTATTATTATTTTTATTATTATTTTTACTATTATTATTATTTTTATTATTACTATTTTTACTATTATTATTATTTTTATTATTACTATTTTTACTATTATTATTATTTTTATTATTACTATTTTTACTATTATTATTATTATTATTTTTATTATTACTATTTTTACTATTATTATTATTATTTTTATTATTACTATTTTTACTATTATTATTTTTATTATTTTTTTTTATTAATATTATTATTTTTATTATTTTACTTTGAAAATACGATCAATAATTGGAATTCTGTTTTGGCATTTAATTTTCAAAATCATCAAAGACAATGAATTTCAGTATATGTTTGTGGACATAAAACTTGTAAATATTTTTGCAAAAATGTTATAGCACAATTTAAAAGAACGAAACTTTTTTTTTAGAATTTTTCCATCTATTTATTAAATATTTACAATTTTATGCCATAATAAATAATGGAGGGAAACACTAAAATGGGTCAGTCCAGAAATAGTCATTTAAACTACTGCGAATTGCAGGAGTCTCAAAAAAGATTTAATTTTTCACTTTCTTTGATGCATTTCATTCTTAAAACTTTGTATCAAGTGAATTTTTTATTTTACACGAAAAAAAAACCTCTAAAATATAAAACAAAAAAAAAGTGATATTCATTTTGTACTTAATTTTGAGGTATCTGCGTTTATTTTTTTACAGTTTTTACAAAAAAAGGCACAAAAAAGTGATATTAATTTTGTACTTGATTGTCAAGTATTTGCGTTTATTTTTTTACAGTTTTTATAAAGAAAAAAGGCACAAAAAAGTGATATTAATTTTGTACTTGATTGTCAAGTATTTGCGTTTATTTTTTTACAGTTTTTACAAAGAAAAAAGGCACGAAAAAGTGTTACTGATTTTGTACTTAATTTTGAAGTATCTGCATTTATTTTTTACGGTTTTTATAAAGAAAAAGAACACAAAAAAGTGATATTAATTTTCTACTTAATTTTCAAGTACCTACATTTATTTTTTTTCACAGTTTTTATAAAGATGCTTTAGATTGCAAACAAAATCATTTCGAAATGAATAAACGATAATTTGCTGAGAATTACAAAAGAATTTTTTCCTGTTTTGATAAATTTTTTTCCAATAAGAATAATTGCTCTTCTCTCTTGCGAGGAATAAAAAAGAGTCTATCACGTACGTACGTTTAAAAGGTTTATGGCGCCAAAACTATTGAGTTTTGTCTTCTGAAAGGAATATGATGCGCACACCGCAACCGGTTGAAGGGATTTTCAAGAGATTTTTAAAAATTTTTGTTTAGTTTAAAACTGAAACATTTTTGGTTTAGTCAATTTTTGTTGTATCGTTTGCAACATAGCAAAATTGATGTGAAGAAACTTTTTCTTCTTTAGGGTGATAATATAAAGTGTTATGTTGTATTTTTTTTATTTCACTGATTAAGTTTCATCAACGACGGGGTACCCTCCATCAATTAAAGAGTGTCCTTTAAGATCTCTACACCCACGCATTAAGTCGCGACAAAAGTAAATCGATAATATTATTAACGACGACAATGTTCGAGTCAATGATCAGACGATCGGAAACTGTCTAACTGAAGAACCCTGTTTCGGTGGGCAAAACCTGGCAAACTTGAAAAGAAGCATGCGTCGCTTTTTCCCTTTCCTCCTTTATATAATAAAAGCACACGCCTTCCTTAAGAAGATCGCGAGCAATATTACAGGACATGGGATTAATTATTATTATTAATAATATTACTATTATTATTATTACTATTATTATTATTACTATTATTATTACTATTATTATTATTACTATTATTATTACTATTATTATTATTACTATTATTATTATTATTACTATTATTATTACTATTATTGCTAGTACATATATCAATTATTCATTCCAGGAGTTCGTTACATTTTGATGTTATTCTGATACATAACGTTTTGTTCGGTTCGAAACCAAATTTGGTTTCAACTATACTTTGAACTACTTTTCAGAAAGTTGGTTTATTACAGCACTAGTGTTTCATTGTAAACACATTAATAAAGCTAATTAAGATTTATTGTGTCCTTAGACAATTCTTTCATGTATTGAACTCGATGAAGAGTTGAAACTACAAATTTTTCTGTACTGCCTTAAAAGCACATTTATTTAATCTGCCTTCAGAGTGTATTTATTCTGCCTTAAAAATTTATAATCTGCCGTAAAATGACATTTATTTAATCTGCCTTCAAAGTATATTTATTCTGCCTTAAAAATTGTTAATCTGCCTTAAAATCACATTTATTTAATCTGCCTTAAAAAGTACATTCATTTAGTATTTTTAATACTCTTGTATCACCGAAATATTCCTGAAAATTTATTAAGTATTTCTAATTATTTACTTGTAGTGTTTGGAATACCCAAATGCGAAGTTTATGGAAATTTGCGTGTAAAGACTGAAATGTCCCGATTAAATAAAATTTTGCCTGAAACACTTTTACATTTTCGTCATCAACTATAAATCTATTTGGTCGAAAATGCAATTTAAATGTTCAGGAAAGTTTCACGTGGAACTTTTGTCTAATTGTAAGTAGATTTTGACGGAAATGTACTTTAAATAATGTTGGGGAAAGTTTCAGGTTAGAAACAAGAGAATTGGGGACTTCCGGTTAAGGTGTAAGTGTGGATACACGTTGTTGAGAGAGCTCTTAATAAATTGAGAAAAATTTTGAAGAACAAAGGTGTTAATAAATGTAAATAGTAGACCAGATAGTTAAGAAAAGGTGAAGTGAATGAAAATAAAAGAAAAGAGTAAGAGAAATAAAGTTGATAAAGTGTTTGAGTGAAATTGAAGTGGTGAAAAGTTTTGAGGTTAGATGAGAAGGAGAATTGAGAAAGAGCGAAACAGTTAGAGAAAGTATTCTTTTGACTAGTGTGGTGAGTGAATGGATTTTATGACGCAAGAGGGCAAAAGTGATTAGTGTTGTCAGTTTTTGAATTGAATGTGATTAAATGGGAAGGCCACTAGGTAGTAAAAATACGAATAAAGTACCAGATACGAGTATAAAGATGTTTACAACAGCAAAAGATAAAATGGATTTTCAAAAAAGTATGGAAAAAACATTGATGTCAATAGGACAAGAAATAAAAGAAGGATTGAAAGAACAACTGAAGGAACAGAAAGAAGAATTGTTACAAGAATTTACTGAAAGGATGGAAAGAAGAGAAGAACAATGGAGAAAGGAAAGAGAAAAATGGAAAAAAGAAAAAGAAGAGCTGTTTGAAAGAATTGGAAGACTAGAGGCAGACAAAGAAAAAAGAGAAAAAGAAAATAGAAGGCTAAATATAGTAATAAAAGGAGAGGAATTTGCAGATGACAATTTGGAGGAAAATGTGGAGGAGTTCATTGACAGAAGTTTGAACCTGAAAGTAAAAGTGGTAAAAGCATACGCGTTGAAGAAGAGTAGGGATGAACAGAAAGGAAAAATGGTCGTAGCAAATCTACAGAACTGGGAAATGAAAAAACAGTTGATGAGAAAGAAAAAAGAATTACAAAGAGGAGTTTATATTGATGACGATTTAACGGAAAAAGAAAGAGGAATTCAACAGGAAATACGAAGAAGAGCAAAAGCAGAAAGGGACAAAGGAAATAATACAAAAATTGGATATATGAAACTACAAATAGAAGGTAAATGGCTAAAATGGAATGAGTGGGAAGGGTGTTTAGTAGAGGAAACCGACAGAAGAAGAAAAGCATAGCAGAAAAAAGGAGAAGAAGATTGTGGGGTTAGGATTTGTATATGGAACACAGCTGGAATAATTAACAAAGATAATGAAACTTGGAAATATCTAAATACATTTGACATAGTGGGATTAATAGAAACGTGGGTCGACAAAGAGAAATGGAAGAAAATTGAAAAAAATCTACCTAAAAAATTCAGTTGGAAATGTAAATATGCCGAAAAAGAAAATAAGAAAGGAAGAGCAAAAGGAGGAATAATTACAGGGGTTAACAAAAATATCAAGGAAATAGAATATAAAGAGTGGGGTAATAATTTGGTGGAAAGAAAGATTGAAATCAATAAGAAAAAGTTTAGAATATTTGTAGTGTATTGTCAAGACATAAAAGGAACATTAAAAATATTAAGAGAAGGAATTGATGAGAAAGAAGAAGAAATGTTAATTTTGGGAGGAGACTGGAATGCTAGAACAGCCAATGAAGGAAGAATAATAACAGAGGATGAGGAAAACGAAGAATATACGAAATCAAAAGATATAGTGCTAAATAGGGAAGGAAAAATTTTAGTGAAGGAATTAGAAGAGAGAGGCTGGTCAATAGTGAATGGAAATAAAGGAGAGACAGGAGAGTATACTTATTTAGGACCAAAAGGATCATCGGTAATTGATTATATAATTGCTAATCAAGAAGCACTAGACGAAATAAATAAGTTAAAAGTGGGACACAGAGTAGAGTCGGACCATTGGCCACTAGAATTAGAAGTCTACGGGAGAATCGAAAGAAATGGAAAAAATAAAATGGAGAAAGAACATCGAGTAGTGGAAAGGAGAGAATGGACGAGAGAAAATATAATAAAATATCAAGAAAATTGTCAGGGCTGGGAAAGCAAAGAAGAAAGTGTTGGAAAAATATGGTTAGAAATTAAAGAAAAAATTCAAGAGGCAGTTCCGAAGACACAGAAGAAGCAGTTTAAATGGCGAATGGGAAAAAGACCATGGCATGACAACAAATGGAAAGAAAAGAAAAGAAATGTAAGAAAAGTTCTAAGGAAATGGAGAAAAGGTAAATGTTCAAAAGAGGAATACTTAGAAATAAAAAAGGAATATAAAGAATGGTGTAAGGAGAAGAAGGGAGAATTCGAGAAAGAAGAGGAGGAGAAAATAAAAAACATCAGAACTGAACAAGAAGTATGGAAGTATATAAATAAGTTCAGGAGGAAAAGGGAAACCGTAGATACGGATATAAAAATGGAGGATTGGAGAGAACACTTCATGCAAAGATTTCAAGGCAAGGGAAGTAAGGAGACCTTACAAAATGTAGAAGAGGAAGACATTGAAGAAGAGCAAGAAGAATTAAGAGTGGAGGAAGTTATACGACAGGTTCAAAGATTAAAAACAGGAAAGGCGCCAGGGGAAGACACATTGGAAAACGAATGTTGGAAATATATGCCAGGAGCAATCGGAAATGCTGTTTGGAAAATGTTGGATAAGTTATGGAAAGAGGGAGGAATACCGGAACAGTGGAAGGTGGGTGTAATAGGAATAATATATAAGAAAGGTGATAAGAATGATGTTAGAAATTACAGAGGAGTAACTTTGATGGACACGGCGTATAAAGTATATGCAAGTGTCTTGAACGAACGACTAATGAAAGAGGTGGACGAAAAACTGGAAGAGAATCAATTTGGATTTAGAAGGAAAAGAGGAGTGATGGACGCAGTATATGTGTTAAATCACATAGTGGACAGGGAATTGGGAAATAAAGGGAAGGTGTTTGCTTGTTTTGCGGATTTGAAGGAAGCATTTGACAGAGTAGATCGAGGGAAGCTTAGTGAATGCTTAAAGAAAATGGAAGTGAGTAAAAGACTGAGAATAAGAATAATGGAAACTTATAATGAAACGATTAATGTCGTAAAGGTAGGAACGGAATTTTCAAAGGAGTTTTGGACGACGAGAGGTGTGAGACAAGGATGCCCAATGAGCCCGACTTTATATAATGTTTATATGAACGATTTAGAGGAAGACATGAGAAATGGAAAGGAAGGAGGAGTAATGGTAGGAAACAAAAAAGTATGGACTATAACTTATGCAGACGATATAGTTTTACTTGCTTATGGAGAAGAAGAATTGAGAAATATGTTAAAAAGGTTTAGGAAATACTTGAAAAAGAAGGACATGATACTAAGCGCGGAAAAAACGAAGATTTTAGTGTTTGAAAATGGAAAAGGAAAAAAGAGAGAATGGAAATGGGGCGAAGAAAATCTTGAAGAAGTAAAGGAAATGCGATATCTTGGTTATATAATGCAAAAGAATGGAGGAGCAGTGAAACATATTGAGGAAAGAAGAAGAAAGTCGATTATTGCAATGAAGAGTACATGGAGCATAGGGGAAAGATTATTCAAAGATGATTTTAAGAGAAGGATGAAAATGCACGTGGCATTAAGTGAAAGTGTGGGTCTTTTTGGAGCAGAGGTTTGGGGATGGAAGAGGGAAGAGAGTTTAGATGGAATTACAAGAAAATACCTAAAATGGATACTAGGATTGGACATAACGACTCCAAACTACATTTTGATGGAAGAAAGCAAAGTGGAAGAGATGAAAGTGAAAGCAGTAAGAAGAGCGATTAGATTTGAAGAAAAAGCAAAGAATTCAAGAAAAGAGCTGGTAAAGGAATGTCTGAAGGAAAGGAACAGTGAAGGTAGGAGAGGATGCAATGGAAGATGGGCAAAGGAAAGGAAGAAAATGTTACAAGAATTGGGAATGAAAGAATTAAATAGTATTGGAGAAGAAGAGGAAAAATTTGAAGATGTAGTAATGGATAAATTGAGAAAAAAGGAAAGTGAAAAAAGATTGCATAAAATAGAAGAGTCGAGGTATAATGAATATTATAAATTAATAAGGAAGGACCAAATACCAAAGTACTTAGAAGGAAGAATGAAGAAAAAGGATAGATGTTTAATAGCAAGATTTAGATGTGGCAACGAATTGAAGGCAAAGGATTATTGGAAGGACGAAAAGGAAAAGTTGTGCAGAATATGTGGAGAAAGAAAAGAAACTTTAGTGCACGTGATGGAAGAATGCGAAAAAACGAGGACCGAGGAAGGAATGCAAAGAATTTTAAATGATGAAGGACAAGGTTTAGAGGTATTGAAGAACATTGAAAAGCAAAGGCAGGAAGTGAAAAACAGTGAAAATCAGGAAGGAAGTGGAAAGTAGACTGAATTTAAAGACAATAGACAATAAACAATTAATAATGTTGAAGTTTTATAAGTTTAAAATGTTCCTAATGTTTTATATTTTGGTACTATTTGAAATTAAGTAAAATTAAGTTTTTGATTTTTTATATGTATTTTATTTTAATTTAATTGAAATTATTAAATAAGTAATCTAAAGTGTAAGGTAAAGGAGAATGCCGGAAGTTCGTTCAAAGCCGAAAGGCAGGAACTATGTATAATAAATAATAAATAATAACAAGAGAATTGGGGCATTTAAGTCTTTAATTCTTTATACAATTTAAATTAATTAACTTCTTAACTACTGTGGCAAAGATTTTGGTTGTTAAATCTTTTAATTTAACGACCAAAATCCTTAACTACTGTATTCCTAACTAGAATACCCTAACTTAATCCTTAACTATAGTTAAGGGGGGTTTTAAAAAAACAGTTCAAAATTTCAATTATTTTTATAAATAATAAAATTCTTTTCCAAAATTCGATTATTTAAAGAAAATGTAATAAAATGGTCATAATTTCAATTATCTTTATAAATAATAAAATTCTTCTCTAAAATTCATTTATTTTCAAAAATAATGAAATTCTTCGCAAAACTTCAATTAGATTCAAAGTTTTTTTTTAAATTTCTCGTCAAAATTTTATAAATAATAAAATTCATCATGGAAATTCAATTATTTAACAAATTTTTTTTTATTTCTCAAAATTTCAATTTTCTTAAAAATATCAAAATTCTTCTTCAAAATTCAATGACTTTTAATCATTTTTAACAAAAATCTGTACAAAAATTCAATTATTTTTATAAATAATAAAATTCTTCTCTGTTTCAATTATTTTCAAGGAATTTTAATAAAATTCTTGTCTTAAAAAATAAGAAAATTCATAGCAGAAATACAATTATTTTCAAATTTTTTAAAATTCTCCCCACAATTTCAACTATTTTTAAAAATATCAAAATTCTTCTTCAAAATTCAATTACTTTTAAACATTTTTTAAAAAAATCTGTTCAAAAATTCAATTATTTTTATATATAATAAAATTCTTCTTTGTAATTCAATTATTTTCAAAGAATTTTAATAAAATTCTTGTCGGAATTTCAATTATTTATTGATTTATTTCTGTACATTTGTAATTATCTTTAAAAATAATAAAATTCATCCTAGAAATTCATTTATTTTCAAGAGTATAATAAAATTCTTCGCAGAAATTCAATTATTTTCAAAAAATTTTTTAATTTCTCGTCAAAATTCTCATTGTTTTTATAAATAATAAAATTCATAATAGAAATTTAATTATTTTCAAAAGTTCTGATAAAGTTTTTTGCTAAATTCAATTATCTTAAAAAATATGAAAATTCATCGCAGAAATGCAATTGTTTTCAAAAATTTTTTTTTAAATTCTCAAAATTTCAATTATCTTTATAAATATCAAAATTCTTCTTCAAAATTCAATTACTTTTAAATATTTTTAAAACAAATCTGTTCAAAAATTAAATTATCTTTTTAAAAAATAAAATTCTTCTCTGTAATTCAATGATTTTCAAAGAATTTTAATAAAATTCTTGTCAGAATTTCAATTATTTATTTATTTATGTTCTATACATTTGTAATTATCTTTATAAATAGTAAAATTCATCCTAGAAATTCATTTATTTTTAAAATTATTAAAATTCTTCGCAGAAATTCAATTTTTTTCAAAAAATTTGTTAAGTTTTTCGTCAAAATTATCATTATCTTTATAAATAATAAAATTCATCATGGAAATTTAATTATTTTCAAAATTTCTGATAAAATTCTTTGCAAAATTCAATTATCATAAAAAACAAAAATTATTTTCAAATTTTTTTAAATTCTCCCCACAATTTCAACTATTTTTAAAAAATATCAAAATTATTCTTCAAAATTCAATTACTTTTAAACATTTTAAAAAATAATCTGTTAAAAATTTCAATTATCTTTATAAATAATAAAATTCTTCTCTGAAATTCAATTATTTGCAAAGAATTTTATTAAAATTATTGGCAGAATTTTAATTATCTTTATAAATAAAAAAATCTGTAAATAAACTTAACAGAACATTTTTTTGACTAAAACTTTTTCCTTTAACTTTAATTTTCTGAAAATTTAAAAAATTTCAGTCGCATTTTACTAAAAAAAATCTCGAAAAAGTCCATTAGTCGCATCTTTTCACAAAAAAGTCGAAAAAGTCGCACAATCCGAGCCCTGGGAAAATTTCGGTGCTTGTGATGATATTAAAATTGAATGAATGTGAATTTTTTTAATTTTGATTTTTAATTTATTTCAATCATTAAAAATTATTGTTATGATAAATGAACTATTTTGTTTTGTTTTTTTTTTTTAATTTAGTAGTAGCTTTTATTGTAGTCTTTCTGGGAAATAATCTGGACACGTGTTCTTCGTGTTAAAAAAAGATTCAATATAGTACCCAAAGAGTTTATTCACCTCCCCTTCCAAACTCTTTAAATGCGCGAGAAAGGGTAAAACCTTTCGTTTCCCTTTTATGAGCTCTTTTTCTTTTTTTTTTTTTAATTTCGCCTTTATTCATTCGGGAAAATGCGTTTTCATTACGTTCTATAATCTTTTATTAAAAGCACGTGATAAATAGCACTCGTTTTTTGGTCATACGCAAATAAACCGCAAGATTTATTAAGATTTTGCATCAGCGCCGAAGCTATTGCTATTCATGTTTTTAATTATGATTAGATAAATATTTAACTATTTTAGATCAAAAATTCTTTTTATTTCTCCTTGAGATGAACTTGAGATTTTTTTTCTATACGTAGTATTCGTTCAAAATAAATTTGTTGTGTGAAAAGGAATTTTGGAAAAATAAAAAAAAATAATCTACCTCAAACTTTTGAAGAATTTTAAATATAAATAAGAAAAAATAAATAGCATGGCAAATACCTTCGTAATTTTAATAAATCTAAAAAAGTTAATTTTAAAAAATTTTAATTTACTTTGTTTTCAAGTAATTGAATCGTAAGAAATTATGTTATGACAATTCTTAGTTTTTTCAAAAATATTGTTATGTAATTTTTCGGAAATAAATTAATTTTCGCATGACTTGAAACAAACTAATAAATCTTGTTGAAGAATTAAAATTAAAAGTTTAGAACATGATTGGTTTCTTCAAATTATTAAAAATAATTCTAAAAAATTATAGTGTTATACAATTTTTCCAATGTTTTTAAGTTTTCGAAAATATTGATTGAAAAATTTTAATTTTTAAAACTATTGCACTTGAAGATGTTTCTTTAAAATTTTTACGAATACAATTATTTTCAAAAATTAATTGTTCCAAATTAAATTTTACAAAGTTTTAATTATACAAAATTTGTTTAATATTCTGTATTTTGATCATTTAATTTAAAAAATTATACAAAAGTAATATAAAGTATTAAAAAAGAATAAAAAATAATAAAAATTAATAAAAAATAGTGTAAAAAATTAAAAAAAACGAATAAAAATTGAATTAAATTGCAGTTTACACCCCAAAAAAGTGGTAATTATTTATATTGGCAATATTTGCAAGAAAAGACATGAAAAAGGACAAATTTTTAAAAGCAAACCGAAAAAGTCGCATTTTTTAGATACAGTGGGAAAAAAACGAAAACATTTCAATACCCAAGACCCGGACTTAAAAATACTTTGAAAACTAAGATTCAGTAAAAAATATTTCGATTTTAGTCAAAACTGGACTAAAAGTAATATTTATTTTTTTACACTCTGCAAATTATAAATTTCCGTTATATGTACTTTTTATGATGTGGAAACCAAATTACTCTTTTTTTTGTCGTATTAGCCGCTTATCTGGAAACTCACAAGAAATGTAATTAAGTCGTTTGAATATATATATAGTTTTACACGACTCGACGCACGTATATTTAAATTATTATCTTTTGAAATTTTTAAAATTCCATTTTCCTTTCATATTATATTGACGACGAAAGAAATACTTTCCAAATAACATAATATAGATAACATTTATGATATTTTTCTTGAGGCAAATTTCACACAAAATTCGTCCAGGCAGAAAATTTATATATACTTTGTATAAAGGGTGCGAGGATTTTATTCTATAATAGCTGTCAGAAGTTTGCATTTATGGTAAATTTTTGGCGACACCTCCGCATGAAAAACTTTCTGCAAGCTTCTTGATAAAAAATTTTTCAAACTTTTCCTATGGGAAGAAAATTTTTCTAGACTTGATGTGATTTTATGAATTTAATAAAATGGGGAGAGTGTTTTTGTCTATAAAATTTTTATTAAATTGAAAGCAAAAAATTCGCTAGTTTTAATAATAATTTCTACTGTTTTTAATTAAATTTTTTACTAATTTTAATAATAATTTTTACTACTTTTAATTAAATTTCTACTAATTTTAATAATTTTAACTATTTTTAATTAAATTTCTACAAATTTTAATAATTTTTACTATTTTTAATTAAGTTTTTACTAATTTTAATCACAATTTTTACTACATTTAATTAAATTTCTACTAATTTTAGTAATTTTAACTTTTTTAATTAAATTTCTACAAATTTTAATAATTTTTACTATTTTTAATTAAATTTTTACTAATTTTAATCACAATTTTTACTACATTTAATTAAATTTCTACTAATTTTAGTAATTTTAACTTTTTTAATTAAATTTCTACAAATTTTAATAATTTTTACTATTTTTAATTAAATTTTTACTAATTTTAATCACAATTTTTACTAAATTTAAATTAGATTTCTACAAATTTTAATAATTTTCACAACTTATACAATTTTTAATATTTTTAATTAAATTTTTACTATTCTTAATTAACTTTTGAATTTTTTTTAATAATAAGTTTTATTAATTTTTACTCATATTAACAAAAATTTTCACCAATTTTTGGTAATTTTAATAAGTTTTTACTAATCATAATTTTTACTATTTTTAATTACATTTCTACAAATTTTAATAATTTTTACAATTTTTAATTAAATTTTTAACTAATTTAAAAAAAATTGAAACTAATTTAAAAAAATTTTAATAAATTTTACTACTTTTATTATTTTTAATTAAATTTCTACTATTTTAATAATTTCTACTATTTTTAATTAAATTTCCACAAGATTTAATCTTTTTTACTATTTTTAATTAACTTTCTACTAGTTTTAATATTTTTTACTATTTTTATTATTTTTAATTAAATTTTTATGCACTATCCTTAATTAAATTTTGAATATTTTTTAATAATAAATTTTACTAATTTTTACTACTATTAATAATAATTTTGGCCAATTTTTGGTAATTTTAATAAGTTTTTACTAATCATAATTTTTACTATTTTTACTACCGAATTTGAATAATAATTTTTACAAATTTTTTATTAAATTTCTACTAATTTTAATAATTTTTACAATTTTGAATTAAATTTTTAACTAATTAAAAAAAATTGAAACTAATTTAAAAAAATTTTAATAAATTTTACTACTTTTAATTAAATTTCTTCTGATTTTAATAATTTTTACAATTTTTATTATTTTTAATTAAATTTCTACTATTTTTAATTAAATTTCCACAAGATTTAATCATTTTTACTATTTTTAATTAAATTTCTACACATTTTAATTAAATTTTTAACTAATTTTAATAATAATTTTGACTATTTTTAATTAAATTTTTACTAATTTTTACAATTTTGAATTAAATTTTTAACTAATTAAAAAAAATTGAAACTAATTTAAAAAAATTTTAATAAATTTTACTACTTTTAATTAAATTTCTTCTGATTTTAATAATTTTTAAAATTTTTTTATTTTTAATTAAATTTCTACTATTTTTAATTAAATTTCCACAAGATTTAATCATTTTTACTATTTTTAATTAAATTTCTACACATTTTAATTAAATTTTTAACTAATTTTAATAATAATTTTGACTATTTTTAATTAAATTTTTACTAATTTTAATAATTTTTACAATTTTTAATTAAATTTTTAACTAATTAAAAAAAATTGAAACTAATTTAAAAAAATTTAATAAATTTTACTATTTTTAATTAAATTTCAACTAACTTTTACAATTATTACTATTTTTATTATTTTTAATTAAATTTTTACTATTCTTAATTAAATTTTGAATATTTTGAATAATAAGTTTGACTAATTTTTACTAATATTGACAATAATTATCATCAATATTTAGTAATTTTAATAATAGTTTTTATTAATTTTAATAATAATTTTTACCAATTTTTGTTAATTTCAATAATAATTTCTGACAATTTTTGTTAATTTTAATAATTTTTACCAATTTTTGTTAACTTTAATAATAATGTTTACTAATTTTAATAATAATTTTTATACTAATTCAAATTAACGAAAATTTTTAATAATTCAAATTCAGAGAGTTGCATTTTCCCCAAGTTTGCAAACTTTCTGAAAAATGTTGCGCGATTTTTTTATAGATTGCGTGTAATAACATTGTGATAATGATAAATGAGGATTCTCTGAGACTTTTCTTTTTGAAAATTTATTGATATTGAAAACTCCTTCAGGGAAAAAAAGCTTCAGTCGGATCAGCGATAAGCTCCTATTTTTTCCGCCTTCGATTATGTTTGTTATTGATATTTTTTATTTAAATTTTTTGTTTACATTTGTTTTGTATTTTTTGTATTCCTTTTCATGTTTTATTTTTTTGTATTTTTTGACATTTGCATTTTTATCGCACACCTTTTGGTGTTTCGAATTTCAGTTTAAATTGAAACTCGTAATTCTAGAGTAAAAAGGAGTAATTAGAAAAATTGATAAATAACCTGAGAAATGATAGTTTTCTGCCCATCGTTTATTGTTGAATTTTTTTTTTCTCGAAATAAAATACAAAAAAAAATCACTAAAATTCACTCACTCTCGGACACAACTACCTTGACACAGTGCACAAGATATGTAAATTTTCTATCATAATGCTACGAGCACTTGTGGAATTGAAATTATTATTATTTTTTTTTTAAAACAACGTTTTTCGTCAAGGCTCTGAAAACGACTGGTCACTTTGTCTCACGGTCTGTTGATTTATATATTGAGAAAATCTTGACAAGTGCACCGCGTAAACTATTATATTGGTTTGCACTTCGTTATCACATTTGCACATAACTTGAGCACAAGATTTACAAATAGACAAATTTTTATTTCTTAAAAAAGAAGAAAATAAGAAAAAAAAGAAATTTATTTACTGCTTGGGTGAAAAAAAAGAACTGTGGTGTGACTAGAAACTTTTTTGAAAAAAGAACTTTTAGTGAAACTACTGTTACTTATCACTGCATTAAAGTCCCATTAATACTATTAATGGGAATGTTTAAATTTAATGTTTAAATTTATTTTTCAAATATCGTTTGAAATTGATGTCATTATGTAATTTTTGTTAAGAAATTTTCTTTTTTTGGTGATTAGGAGAAAAAGTGTGAATTAGTTTCATTTGTGAAATTCGAACCAGTTTAGTTTTTCAGTATTAAGTAAATTGAAAGGTAAGAATAATAAATTGTAAACTTGATGATAATTCAGGGGCAGAATTGGTGTTTTTGAAAAATAACTAAACATCGCAAAATTTAACAAAAATTTTAATTAAAATTTAAAAAAATTTTAAATATTAAATTTAAATTTAAAAAAATTTTAAATATTAAATTTAAATTTGAAAAAATTTTAAATTTTAAATTTAAATTTGAAAATAGTAAAAGTTATTGTTGAAGAACGCAGAAATTTCAGACAGTTACATTGTTAACTTAAAAGTATCAAATTGCGGCGAATCGACACCAAAAATATGAATCAAAACAAAAGAAGATGAAAATTTTTAAATCCCGACGATTCATGTTTGTACCGATTTGAAGAGCTTCTTGAATTTTCAAGAAAGTTGTCTACGAAAGCAGTAAAAATTCCAAAAATCCTTTTTTCCCCTGTAAAACGCAATGACTAATTCGGAATAATTTTATTGTTTTTTTCAATAATTTTTTTTAATAATATTTACAAAAAAATGTAAATATTCTTAATTGAAATATTGAATTTAAATTTAAATCGAATCGAATCCTTACTGAGCTAAACACCCAAAAAAATCATGCATTCCTTACCCTTATGTTGCGTTATATTAGAAATGGTACCGAAATAGATTTTTTTTTTGAATCCCGTGAAAGCGCGTGTGCCCGCAAGAAAATCGGTTTTGTGACTAATAGAAAATATGCGAAATGTTACATTTATACCACTTGTAATCATTGAAAGAAACCAACGAGAGCCCCATTCAGTATTATTGAGTTACTTAACCCCGCGAGCGAGCAAACTCATCGCAAGCAACAAGAGTGGCGTGTGCTACAATTTTCGAAACACCTCTAATTTATATTTATTGCTCATTTTCTTTTAATTTATTTTCCTTTTCCTTTGAATTAAAATTTGTATGTACACATAATGTATGTGTGTGCATATATGAATCTTCAACTTGTGAATCATGGTAATTTTAAAATTTAAAGAATTTTAAAATTCCAGAGAAGTGAGTTGAAATTTAAAATTAATATTAGAATGAAAATTTAAATGAAGCGGAAAATAGAGTATTTAAATTATATAGATACATAAAGAATACTTGGCGCTAGATACTATTTTGCTATATAGACTGGCGATTCGCAATATTCTCCAACCACAAAGTAGTTCTGAAGGTAGTAAACAAATATTTAGTGCTTCTAAAAACTGTTGTGACTTTTCAGAAAAAAATAATAAGACCATTTGAGTCGTGTTAATAAATTTTTGTTTTGTTCTTTGTTTCGAATTTATATCCATATAGAAAAAATGTCATACAGTAAAATTTTTTCCAAAAAAAATTAATGGAAAGTGACTAAAAATTAGAAAAGATTAGAAAAGATTTTAAATCATTCCTAATTAGCGGAAGACTTTTCACTAATTTAGATTTGAAGCTGAGTAAAATTCCCTATAAAATAAGACTTTAAATAATTAAATAAATTTTAATAAGATATTAAATAAATTTTAATAAGACTTTAAATGAATTTTAATAAGATTTTAAGTAAATTTTAATAAGACTTTAAATAAGTTTTAATAAGATTTTAAATAAATTTTAATAAGACTTTAAATAATTTTTAATAAGATTTTAAGTAAATTTTTATAAGACTTTAAATAAATTTTAATAAGATTTTAAGTAAATTTTAATAAGACTTTAAATAATTAAATAAATTTTAATAAGATTTTAAATAAATTTTAATAAGACTTTAAATAAATTTTAATAAGATTTTAAGTAAACTTTTATAAGACTTTAAATAAATTTTAATAAGATTTTAAGTAAATTTTAATAAGACTTTAAATAATTAAATAAATTTTAATAAGATTTTAAATAAATTTTAATAAAACTTTAAATAACTAAATAAATTTTAATATGATTTTAAGTAAATTTTAATAAGACTTTAAATAATTAAATAAATTTTAATAAGATTTTAAATAAATTTTAATAAGACTTTAAATAAATTTTAATAAGATTTTAAATAAATTTTAATAAGATTTTAAATAAATTTTAATAAAATTAAAAAATTTTGTAATAACATTTTCTTCTTCTCACCACAAGATTATGTGGGAATTAAGACTAATCTTATTTTCAAGACTCAATTTGACTTGAGCGTTATCTTAAAATAAGATTTAATTTTCATTGCGCGAGTAATATCAAATTATCTTATAAATCACACACGGTTTCATTGAGTAGATTTCATTTCGCGATCGTTGTAATAAAAATATTTTTATTACTAAATCAATTATTTGTACAAATAAAAAAAATTATTATTAATAATAATAATAGAAAAAATAAAATTATATTACATCGACGTAATCTGTCCTCACCTGAAGTTAGCGTTGTTTTATTACAAATGTTTTATTTTGTATACAGTTTAAATTGATTTGTCAAAAAATGTAAAGTTAATTTGCAGACTTTGTGTAAAAAAATATGTTTCAATTCGTTAGCATTCTTAAAAATTAAATTTTGAATAATATTATTAAAAAATTCTAGAAAATTAATTGAATTTTGGAAGATTTGCAGTTCAAATTTTTAAGTATTTAAAAAATTTTAAGCAAATAAAGAACAATAATTTATTAAATATTTATATTACAAAAGTTTTTGAAATTTGAAAAATTTAATTTGGAAATTTTTAAAAAATTACTTTTTTGCAAAATAGTAATTAAAATTTTGTTAAAGAAAAAGGTGCTTAAATTCACAGTAGTAATTTTAACAAATTGAAACAATTGGAAATTCTGTAAAAGTTTATATTTTAAAGAATTTTATTTTTTCATCTTAAAAAATTGTATATAAATATAATTATATTTTTGAAATGATATCATTTTATGAATTTAGAAAATTTATTCTATTTAAATAATTCAATTCACGTCGTTGAATTCTGATAGGAATTGATTTAAGAAAAATTTCATTTAAAATTTTTAAAAATGATTGAATATTTAAACCATTATAACAAGAATTTTAGAAATTAATTAAATTTTAAAAGGTTTTTAAATTAAATTCCTTAAAAATTTAAAGGAAGCAAAAGTTTAAAAATCTTTGAATTTTTATTTTAAAAAATTATTCATAACTTTATTTTTCTTCAAAAATTATTAAAGTTTTTCAATAATTTTATTCAAAAATAAAAAATTTTAAAATAAAAATTTCTTAAAAAAAAAAGAATTGAATTTTCGATGAATTACAATTGTAAATTTTAGAAATAATTATATTTCATGGGGTTTTTCATTGAAATTATTTGCAATTTTATTTCCTCGGGAAAAATAAATATGAATAAGGTTTTAAATTTTTATTTAACAAAAAGTATTAAAGTTTTGAAAATTTTAATTCAGAAATTTCGTAAAATTGTTTCTTGAAAAAATGAAACTAAAATTTTTTTAAAATACTTCTATTTCTGAAAATAATTTTAAAAAATTGAAAGAATTGAAAATTTTTCCAACTTTTAGTGAAATAAATTTTGAATTTTACTTCAAGTTGCTGTTAGAAATATTTTGGCATTTGCTATACGAGTTATTCAAATAATTAAATTTTATGAGAAATCATAAAAAAATTATATATTTTTTTATTTTATATAAAAAAATTATATATTTTTTTATTTTATATAAAAAAATTATATTTAATGAAAAACCATAAGAAAAATTATATATTTTTTTTATTTTATATACAAAAATTATATTTAATGAAAAATCAAAAGAAAAATTATATTTTTTAAGAAATTAAGAGTTTTCATTAAATTTGGAAAAGCAAATTTTGAAAGTAAAAATGGAAAAGAAAATTGCACGCGCGCGTTTAGTTTTGCTAGTTAATAATAATAAAAAAAAAAATAAAATTGATAATAATAAAGAAAAAAATAATTAAATTAATAATTATAAAAATTAAAAAGATCAAAATAAAATAAATAAAATTCAGTTTTTTTTAAAGTGTCAAATTAATGCCAAATTGAATCAAAATGAAGCACAAATTTGTATGAAACGATTTATTATTGTGATGGTAATTTTTATTTATTTCACTTTTTTATATCAATTCGTTGAAATTTGTCACTTTGAAGTCAAAAGTCTTTTGAATTTTTTAAAATTATTTCTATTTGTAATCACTTGTAAATAGTTATTCAAATTTATTCTTTCTTATATTGAAAAAAATAAATAATCTTAAATCGTCTTTTGACTTAAATTTAATTAATTCATTTAATTTCATTTTCTTAAAAGTATCAAATTGTCACACTGAAAAAAAATTTATTTGATTCAAATAACCGATTATTTGACAATTATCAAATAAATATTTACTTGAATCAAATAATTTTTATTTGAATCAATTAAATAATATTTGCTACAAATACTAAAATATTTCGTTCAAGTAAATTGATTCAAAGTAAATTTGATTCAAGTAAATATTTATTTGATAATAGTCAAATAATCGGTTATTTGAATGAAATAACTTTTTTTTCAAGGCATGAAAGTGGATCGAATTGATACCGGAAATTTTAATTGGTTCTTAATTTAACCCCCATTTTTTTATCAATTTTGTGGATAATTTTGTCCTTTTATCTAAAGACGTTTAAATTATAGAAATTTTTAGAAACTGAATCTTAAGCTTCTAGTGTTTTATATTTAAAAAACTATGGGTTAAGTTTTGAGTTAAATTTTACTATTTTCAAAGTAATATAGTTACATTGTCAGAAATTTGCGCATTTTTGTCGCAATTTGTACTTTTTTTAGGATAAATTTGTAAAAAGTTGCTACGATTTAAGGAAAATTTAAAAATTAATTCGAGGGCAGCAAAATTCAAAAATAGTAAAAGAAAATAGTAAAAGTTATTGTTAAATAATTAATTATTAATTAATTAATTATTAGTTATAGTTGCAACAAAAATACGCACAACTTTCCAGATCACATGACATTAATACTTAAAAACGAAAAAATAAACAATAAATTTTTATGCACTTTTGTTAAATATTTAAATTATAATGAAGAAATACATACACTGTGTTTTTCGGTTGCACACAATGCAGATCCACTTGAACCATTTTGTAAAAAAAAATTTTTTGGAGAATATTACTACAATCTCCGTCTTATCCGAAAACAATAGATTAACTGATTTTTGTTTTAAGAAATAATTCGGAAATTAAATTTCATCTTCAATTATATATATATATGAGCTCATAAGTGTCTCAAGTCTAACTCATAAAAATCGTAACCGGTTGGTCCAATTGTATTAATGTTATTTGCACTTTTTATTTTCTGCCTTTTGTGTAGGACTAATATATATATATCCGATAATTATTTTTTTTATTGTTGACAAAATGAATAAAATTCGTCAAGGGAAATGAGATAAGAGAAGCAATTTATACATCGTTTTGTGAGGAATTATATATATGTTTCTATATTACAAATTTAATTGCATTATTTTTTTTCTCCTCATTTTTATTATTATTGATATTGTCACTTAATGACATCAAGATTAACGAAAAATCGTTTGTCAATTTGTTCAATTAATAACTCGGTAAATATGAATTAAATTTATGGAAAAAATATTTAACTTTGCACGTATACGTATTACGTACACGTCTATACACTCGAAAAATTAGAGTAAATAATAGTTTCTTTGCGGAGAAATAATAATAGTCGCATATTGAATTTAACAAACAACAAACTAAAATAATTTTTGATTATTGAATAAAAATTATTTTATACTTTTCGCTAATGTTTTTTTTGCATTTGATTTAGGAAACAAAACTCTCGAATAATTAAAAAAAAGTATTTACAATATTTTCTTAATTAACGATAAATTAAATTCTTCATAAATTAATTATGTTTTGAAATTATTTTAATTGTTAAATAATTGTTCGTGTTTTGACAGAACTTTTGCGTTTAAACAATGTTGTGGCTGTCAGTGCTACCAACTTGTGTCGCGAACACTGTGATGGGAACATTATTTCATTTCTTCGAATCAGATTGGCAACACTGACGGGGCTTATTTCTTACTTGAAGATAGTTATACTTCTTGACTTGAATGTAAAGTTCAGAGCTTGTTTTTCTTTAAACGTTATTCAAAAAATATGAATAATTAAACAATTTTAATTAGTAAAACTTGAATATTTTTCTGGTAAAAAAAATGTTTACAACATAAAACTTTACAAAATCATTGAAAGCCGAACAATTGTTTATTTTCGAACTTGAAATTAAATGAAACCATATTCTCAAGGCTAGAATTCAGTCAAAAATATACTTTACAATTTGTCTTCCGCTTAATTTTAAATTAACATTAATTTAATTTTTACAATTTGTCTTCCGCTTGGTTTTAAATTTACATTAATTCAATCAAGGAATTAATCAATTTTTAAAGAAAAAAATTAATTACCCACTAAGAAAGGCCGTTAATTAATTACCGCCCGCAAAACGAAGTCATTGAACTTTTCTTTTTCGTCAATGAAAATTATTGAGATTTGCACCAAGTTTTATAATATGTGATAAATTATTTCTATATTTACAAAAGTAGGAATTATTTTGAAAAAAAAGTCTATTTTATGAATGAGCAGTACAGCTTTGTTTAGGCATTTAATTTACGAGTGCAAAATACAATCTCTAAATATTTAGAAGATTTTGCTTGAAATTATCGATATTTATTTTTGTTATTGATAATATAATTACTGTTGAAATGCTCGTCGGTTCAAAAAAACATATATATGAATGACTATAAAGATTTAGTTTCGCTAATAAATATAATTATAAGGAAAGTTTCTTTGCGCGCTGCAATATTTGTCTCCATATTTAAGTGTTTTTTTTCTTTGTAAAATGGAGAACCAATCTGAGCCAGAGCTTTCGAGATCCAGCCAGTTGTAACCAGTTAGCACATTCGATAAAACCACCTGTTTCGAAGATATAATTCCTTTGGCTTTTAACTTTAATGTAATGTTCTATATAATGTAGATTAAAGGAGTCTTTAACCGTGAAGGGATATTAATTCCAGTTCCGTTATTTTATATACACTTGTAATTATATTGATGACATTTTTTTTTCTTTATATTCGGAACCGAAATATTCTCTTAGACCAAAAAATTTTGTAAGTTAAGAAGGAAAGTATTAACCGTAGGTGGTCTTTAAAATTTAATTAGTTACAATGTTTAGTAATACGGCTTTTTTTTAAGGAAATTACAAAATTATGGGACAAAAAATGCAGCAAAATTGTTGTCATGCAACAATTTTCATACGTTTTTTTTGTCTTAAACTTGATTTCTTTAGAAGAAATGTTAATTTGAATTTGTAACAGACATTTTGCTATTGAATTAGTAAATTATCTTTTTAAAAAATAGTTTCTCTTATACCAATAAATAGTAAATTTTGCTAAAAAATATAGTAATTTTTACAAATAGTAAATTTGACTAATAAATATAGTAATTTTTACAAATAGTAAATTTGACTAATAAATATAGTAATTTTTACAAATAGTAAATTTGACTAATAAATATAGTAATTTTTACAAATAGTAAATTTGACTAATAAATATAGTAATTTTTACAAATAGTAAATTTGACTAATAAATATAGTAATTTTTAAAAATAGTAAATTTGACTAATAAATATAGTAATTTTTACTGATAAACATAGTAAATTATAGGGAAAATCATTTCTATCAGTAAATAGTAATAAATTCGACTAATAAATAGTAAATCTTGCTAATAAATATAGTAAATTTTATTATTTAAAAACAGTTGTTTTTAAAAATTGTAAATTTCACTAATAAATACAGTAATATTTACTGTTAAACATAGTAAATTTTAGAGAAAAAAAATAAACTATCAATAAATAGTAAATTTTAATTAAAAAATACTAGTGCCTACTAATAGTAAATTTTACTAATAAATATAGTAATTTCAACTAATAAATATTAAATTTTACAAATAAATAGTCATTTCTATCAATAAATAGTAAATTTTACTAAATAAAAAAGTAATTTCTACTAATAGTAAATTTTACTAAATAAAAAAGTAACTTCTACTAATAGTAAATTTTATTTTTAAAAAATAGTAATTTCTACTGTCAGTAAATTTTACTAATAACTATAGTAAATTTTAAAAATAGTAGATTTTACTAATAAATACAGTAATTTTCAATGATAAACATATTAAAGTTTAGAAAAAAAGTAATTTCTATCAATAAATAATAAATTTGATTATAATAAATAATAGTCTTTTCACCAAAAAATTATATATTTTATTAAAAAATACTAGTGTCTACTAATAGTAAATTTTACAAATAAATAGTCATTTTTACCAATAAATAGTAAATTTTACTAAATAAAAAAGTAATTTTACTAATAGTAAACTTTATGTTTAAAAAATAGTAAATTTTACTAATAAATACAGTATTTTTTACTGATAAACATAGTAAATTTAAGAAAAAAATAATTTCTATCAACAAATAGTTTAAAAAATACTAATGTCTACTAATACTAAAATTTACTAATAAATATAGTAATTTTTACTAATAGAAACTAAATTTTACTAATAAATAGTCATTTCTATCAATAAATAGTAAATTTTACTATAATAAATAGTCTTTTCACCAATAAATAATAAATTTTATTTAAAAATACTAGTATCAACTAATAGTAAATTTTACTAATAAATATAGTAATTTCTACCAATAAATATTAAGTTTTACTGAAAGAAATAGTATTTTTTACTAATAGTAAATTTTATTACTGAATATAGTAATTGTTACTGATAAATAGTAAATCTAATTTTTAAAAAACACTAATTTCTACGAATAGTAACTTTTACCAAAAAATATAGTAATTTTCACTGATAAACATTCTAATTTTTAATGATAAACATTGTAAATTTTATTAATAGTCATATCTATCAATGAATAGAAAATTTTACTAATGAAAAAAGTAATTTCTACTGATAGTAAATTTTATTTTGAAGAAAAGTAATTTCTACTATCAGTAAATTTTACTCCTAAATACAGTAATTTTTACTGATAAACATAGTAAATTTTACAAATAAATACTCATTTCTATCAATAAAAAGTAAATTTCCTAAATAAAATAGTAATTTCGACTAATAGTAAATTTAAATAATAAATATTTGAATTATGAATTTTTATTGACAAATACTAAATTTCCATAAAAAATTCTACTTTCTGTTTATAGTAATTTTTACCAAGAAATATAGTAATTTTTAATGATAAACATATTAAATTTTATTAATAGTCATCAATAAAAAATAGTAAATTTTACTAAATAAAAAAGTAATTTCTACTAATAGTAAATTTTATTTTTAAAAAATAGTAATTTCTACTATCAGTAAATTTTACTAATAAATATAGTAATTTCTACTATCAGTAAATTTTACTAATAAATATAGTAATTTCTACTAATAAATAGTAAATTTAATTTTAAAAAATAGTAATTTCTACTAATAGTAAATTTTTAAAAAAAGTAGTAAATTTTACTAAAAAAAATAGTAATTTCAACTAAAAGTAAATTTTACTAACAAATATAGTAATTTCGACCAATAAATAGTAAATATTACAAATAAGTAGTAAATTTTACTAACAAAATAGTAATTTCTACTAATAGTAAATTTGACTAATAAATATAGTAATTTTTACTGATAAATTGTAAATTTAATTTAAAAAAAACACTATAGTTTCTATGAATAGTAACTTTTACCAATAAGTATAGTAATTTTCACTGATAAACATAGTATTTTTTTACTGATAAACATAGTAATAAATTTTACCAATAAATAGTAAATTTGACTAATAAATAGTCATTTCCACCAATAAATAGTAAATGTACCTAAAAAATAGTAGTTTCTATTAATAAATATGAAGCTCTCCGAAGATTTAATGTTCCTAAGAAGGAAAAAATTTTAGGTTATGTTTGAAATTTTTATATTAAAAACACAAATGAAGAATCGACTTGCAACATAAAACAATGATACTGTAGTCTTCGTTGCATCTAAAATAGATGATAAAAACGGATTTCGGTTTTGTTAACACAAAAACTTGTTATTAATAAGATTAAAAAAGTAAACACATAACCAACAAAAATGCGCAGACGTTCGAAACCGTTTTGATTGTATTTTATTAATAACTTTCTTTATCTTTTTCTCCGTATTCAATTGTAAAAATTGCATTTTTCATACATTTCAAATCGAATATTAAAAAAAAAAACCCCCCGTTTCTAGTCCAAAAAAGTGTGAAATTGCCTTTAATGATAATTATTGACAATAATTCAGTTCACACCTTCCCATCCCTGTCATAAAACCGGCACTCTACCTGTGTACGCACAATTAAGATTCAAGATGGCGCAAACTGTCAAAGTTGTCTATAGTTTGCAAAATCAATAACTTTTATTGCTTTCATAATTTAAGATTAAGATTTTTAACGATATTTGAGTTTAAATACGTGATTTCAGTGAATTTCCAGTGGGGAATTTTGAATAAGAAAAATTCATTTATACTTTATTATGACCAATTTTTGTCGAAAAAATCGACACCTTTTTTAAAGTGGACCAATTTTTAAAAAGAGATTTTCTCAAGGAAAGCAGGAGAAGAAATACGTTATGTTTGATGAATTGTTATTGTTTAATAAATTGTCAAGTTTTAACATTATTGTCAGTGGATAATTTTTAAAGGAGAAATTTTTAGAGGTATTTTATAGATGTATTCTATTGGTTTCGATTGAATTTTTTTTTTTGTTTACTATTACCATACATCTGCTTACAGTTTTCGAGCTACTCCTTTCATTACTCTCTTGGTGTTCCAAAAATAGAATTTATTGGATTGAATAGAATTTAAATGGAATTTATTTGGAAAATAGGCTACAAATTTTTATTCGATTTGTTGTTTGGGAAATTGTTTGTGTTAAATTTTTTTTCTCTTCAGGTTTATTAAAAAAAATAGAGTAATATGTTTTGTTTATTCAAAACAGTAGTCAGGTTGCATTACTCTCTTGTCGATATTTTTGTGTATTGTTGTATTTTTTTTTATTATATAGTTTATTTATTTTTGTTTTTTTTTTGCAGAGAATGCAGAAGCAGAAGTGTGAAAATAGACACCGATAGGTTTTGTTCGGTAAGAGCAATGCAAAGCATTGTGAGAATTATGCGAATGTTATTGGCAACCGGTTCCTCGGTATGGCCAGATCATTGAGAATTGAGAATGTCTCAAACGGCAGATGCTGAGAGCGAGGCAGGGTCGATTTGTGACGAGGAACGAGTGAGAAAACTCTTTCAGGCATGTGACGGTGACGGCGACGGTTTCATAACCAGGTAACGAAGCACTTTTTTATTTCTACCATAGCAAAATATTTCAAAAAACAGTAAATAAAAGTAACGAATAAAATAACATTTGCAAGAAGTAGTAAATTTTCCTGAAGTTTGAAACGTTTAAATAAACGAATATTTATTTCCACTTCAATATTTAGAAAAATAACCAAAAGGAAAATTAAAATAAAGCAATATTTATAGAAGGTAATTTTCCAAAGTAGAAAAAATAATTTCGAACGAAATTCAAGTAGAAAAGAATCGTTTATTTTACCAAGTTAAAGTCCACGATATTGATCAACGAAAAAAATTGTTTATTAAGTAAATTGTTGAAAAATAATGCGTCAATTTTGAAAGAAAAATATTTAAAGCGAACAATTGATGTTTTGATGATAATTGTTGTATAATTAAATATTCAATTAAGAATAATATTTTATTAACATTAAAAACATTTTTTTCCTTGATAATCGTTGTGGATTTCAAGTTCGTTTTCTTTGAACGTTGAAATCTTTAGAGACGTAGTAGAAAACATAATGTTTGATTAAACATTTCTTCGATTTTTTAAAGTCTTGATACCTTTCGTAGGAATTAATATTTACATACCTAATTTCTTCGTCTTTTTTCATTTTCAGTCAGGATTTACTAATTGTGTGCAGAGAGCTAAATCTGGAAAATTCTGTCGAAGAACTAATGAGAGAGTTGGGCGCCGATGAACATGGTCGAATTTCTTATCAAGAATTTTTTAGACGTCGTTTAGCTTTACGACCAGAAATTGAGGCATTGAGAAGAACGAGTCCTCAGACACATACTTCGGAATATCTTCCGACCAGTAGTGACAACAGTCTTGGTAAAAGTCTCTACTTTATTAATAAAAAAAAAGAAAATAAGTTAAATAGTACAATTAGTTTTAATTAGTTTTAGTGAATTAATTTTGGAAAATTTAGATTGAAAACAAATAAACATTTGACATTTTTAGGGACTGTATCTGGTAGACACGACAATTGGGAGTTTGACAGCGGCGCCCGAGACCTGTCACCGGAGCCTCACACCTTACAAAAATTGGTAGAAGCAGCCGCTGGTGCAAATAAGGTAAATTAAATATTTGCAAAGTTACAAAAATTAAAAGTACTAGAAAAAAATTAATTTTTAAAATTCATAATAATAAATTTTATTTTTTCTCCGAAATCCAATTATTTTCAAAGATTCTAATAAAATTAATGTGAAAATTTCAATTGTTTCCATAAAGCTTCCTTAATTTGAAGATTTTTTAAAATCGATTATTTTAATAAAATTTTCCAAAATAATTCAATTATTTACAAATTTTTTATGAATTTCTTTGCAATAATTGCATTATTGTCGTACAAAAAACAATTTTTTTACAGACATTCAATTATTTTCATAAATAATAAAATTTATCGCAGAATTTAAATAATTATTTCTACAATTTTAATCGAATTCCCAATAAAAGTAATTGCTCTAAAAATATTTACTAAAACTCGTCAAAAATTCAGTTATTTGAAAATTTGTTGATGAAATTTTATACGACAATTTAATTTCAGGCAATATTCGATTATTGAATAATTTATTTATTTTTTTATTTAAATGAGTTCTTGTAGAATTTTCCAATAAAAATTGACTTAAAAATGAATTTCATGGCAAATTTTTATTTATTTCATTGCGAACATAAATCTACAATTTGGAAAATAATTTAATTTATAAACAAAGAATTTTTACAATTATTCAAGAAAACATTGTCTGTTCATAATGATAATTTAAAATTTGATTAATTCAATTTTATTAAAATTTATTGATACTAATTGAGTTTCTGCAAAGAATTTTAGTATTTACAAAAGTATTTGAATATCCTTCCAAAGAATGTCGAAACATATTTATGAAAATAATTAAATGTTTGCGTAGAATTTTATTTAAATTTTTCAAAATAATCCAATTGTAGAAAATTAATTTAATTATTTATAAAGATAATTGAAATTTCGAAAAATTTCAAAAAAATTTTAAATATAATTGAATTTCTAGAGAGAATTTTATTACTTTTGAAAATAATTGAAATGTTTTCTTTTAATTTTATGAAAATTAATGAAAATAATGGAAAATAATAGAATTCTTGTGAAAAATATTTTTCAAAAATAATATTCAAAAGAATTTAATTTTTTCAATTTTTCAAAAAAAATCTTGTCTGTTCATAATTATAATTGAAAATTTGATTAATTCAATTTCATTAAAATTTATTGATACTAATTGAGTTTCTGCAAAGAATTTTAGTATTTAAAAAAGTAATTGAATGCTTCAAAAGAAAGTTATTACAAATTTATAAAAATAATTAAATGTTTGCGTAGAATTTTATTAAAATTTTTCAAAATAATCCAATTGTAGAGAATTAATATAATTATTTATAAAGATAATTGAAATTTCAGAGAATTTAAAAAAATTTCAAACATAATTGAATTTCTATGGGGAATTTAATTTCTTATGAAAATAATTAAATTGTTTTGTTTTAAATTTTATGAAAATTTATGAAAATATAATTTAATTCATTAGACAAAATTTAATCAAATTTTTAAAAATAATTGCATTTTTCTAAGAATTTGATTAAAATTGTATAAAACATAATTCCATTTCCGCAATGAGTTTTTTTATTTATAAAAATAATTGAATTATTGCAAGGATTTTATAAAAAAAAGTTTCAAATAATTGGTTTTTAAAAAAATTCAGATAAACTCTATTTTTAATAATTTAATTCCTATGAAATTTTCATTCTTTTAGAAAATAATTGAATATTCGTGTAGAATTTTGTAAAAATTGTTTTTAAATAATTGAATACTTTTTGGAATTTTTATTAAAATAGTAGAGATACAAATTATTGAATTAAGAAAAATTTTTGAAAATAATTGAATTCTTGTGGTGAAATATAAATGAATTTTTGTTATTTATAGAAATAGATGAACTTTTACAATGAATTTTAATAAAATTCCTAAAAGTAATTTAATTTTGTCAAAGTTTTACTATTTAAGAAAATAATTGAATGTATTGAGAATAAATTTTTAAAAATAAAATTATAATTATAAGGTGACTAAGTTCCCTTGATTATTTAGAAAAATTTAATTAATATTCTTTAAAAGAAGTAAATTATTTTCATTTGAATGTAATGAAATTTCAATTATATACAAAATTTTCAATTATTTGTTTATAAAAATTCAATTATCTTGAATTAACATAATTTAAAAATCTTATTTTCAACAAAAAAAAACTGCGAAAATTCAATTTTATTAAAAAATTTGAAGTGTGATTTTTTTTAAATTAACTAATAAAAATTTCGTTTATTAATCTTCACGCTAAGAAACGTGAATACATTAGATTGTGAATCCTCATAAAATTGAATTATTTACCAATTATTAAATTAAAATACTTTGAAAATTCGAATGTCTAAAAAGTTTTTAATGAAATTCTTTGATTCTTTTTTTTGTCACCAAGGCTACTATTTTCTACTTTTTTTTTGTCATCGAGGCTACTTTTTTCTACTTTTTTTAAACTCATAATAGAGTGCGAAGCCTGTAAAATTGAAAATTAAAAGCATTTTTATATGAATGTTTAGAAATTAAATTTAAAAAAATTTTCGAAAATCTTATTTCCTAGGCAAAAATAATAATTAAATATTTATTTTAAATAAAACTATTCATGACCCTGTTATTTTCGAGGAAAACCAAAAAAACTTGGAATAAATGTTGAATTCATTCATCGATATAAATATATTTTATGTAATAATCATCTTTGTTAACTTAAGTTTTTATTTATTGCGCACTTGATTAGTTTGATTATTTCCAAATTATCGAAAACTAGTTTTACTATTGAAGACAGTGAAAATTTGTAATAAGAAGAAAAATAAGCTATATATTGAAACAAAAAGACTTCAATTTATGATTTTTTACGGCCACAAGTCGGTACTGCGTCTTGGGGACAAGTGCCACTGTTGCATCGAGGAGGAGCCATAACACAAGGTCGATTATCGGGACACGGTGGTGCCTCCGCACATGTTTTTCCCGGAAGATGAATGTACTCTTCCCAATCGTCAGCTGCCAGAATCGTTGAAACGTACAACATGCTCACAAGCAGTGTCAAAAATATCAATTTACACATTTTGCTGACGATTTCTAGAAATATAGTAGAAAAATTTGATTATTAAAAATAATTCCGGGCAGGAAAATATTTAATAAAAATATGGAGACAGACGGATGGAAATAGTACAATACAAGAAAATGAAATTAAAAGAAGAGTAAAAGAAATTAAAGAAAAAAGATAAATTGAAAACTGTTGAAATACGTATTCTCGAAGAGAATAAAAATGCGTAGAGCTCTTTTTGCTCATTGTGAGAAATATTTTTTTTTTTGTAAAATTGGATGTTTTAGATAACTTAAGTCTTCCGGGTAGCAAATCGAATTTTTTGATCAGGGGGATCATTTCGGTTTTTTTTAAATTTAAACTTTTACTTGGATTTCTTACTTGCCTGAAATAGAAAATTGTTAACTTCGTCCTGTGAAGGTGTTACTTTGTCGAGTGTTATGCTTTCAATGATTCTTTATGATTAATCACATGGTTGTGCAACGGTGAACTCGGCAGATTCATTGTGAGTGCGACAGGTTTGTCCGAGGAAGCCACCGTTGCACATCAATTATATCGTGATAAATTGACTTTATTATTTTCTCAAGGTTAAAAGTACGATCTGTGATATGATTTATTTCCTCTTTTTAAATTAACAACAATGTAAAAAAAGAATTTTAAAAAAGTATTAATTTTTTGCGAATTCGGATTGCATAGCGAGACAAATAAAAAGGCGGTAATTTATTCAATCCGTTTTAGTTAGTTTTTAGTTAGTTTCATTAATTTGGTAATTAATTTCCAAATTAATATTATCTCTTATTATAATTGGGAAAATATTTGGCGCTTTTTAATTATTGGTTCAATTCTTCTTTAGACAGAAGTATCATAAAAATTTGTTTCAAATTTACGTTTTAATTGGGGAAAAAAAATCAAATCGAAAGGAAAATTATTTTTCTTGCTTCTTAGACTCGTGAAATTCTTCTTTAACAATAATTTGGTAATCGGGATTTTTCTTGTGTTTTAGTTGCAAATTGCGGCTCTCTCATCATTGCGATCGGAAGTAACGGAACTAAATTCGAGACTCTTGATTGCGAATCGAGCGCGAGAGGCTGCGGAGTCGGCGTTGATTAAAGCGGAAACATTGACGGCGAGAGCGGAACAACGAGCGGAACAGCAAAATATTCGGCACGAGGAAAGACTGACAGAACTTCACTCTGTGATTGCTGAACTCGGGAGACAATTGGAGCGACAGCGGGCGAATATTATTGCCGAAGAAGATGAATCTGGTAATGATGAAATTCCTTCTCTAAAAGACTTTTCTTAACTCTCTTCAACTTCTCTTTTGAAAAATGTATTTCTCAATTTTCAAGAAATCGAAACGAGTCGTGACGCCGAAGGTTCAGTCACAAATCCCGTCGACGAAAGTGAAGCCTTCATTCTAGGGGACGGAGACAGAACATCAAGTTGCTGCGAGGAAGTGGGACGAAGACTGAATGAAGTACTCTTTTGTTTTTAGTATTTAAATTTTGTCTGTATTAGCTTTCCAAAAAAGAAAAAAAAAATAGTCAGAATGTATTCGCTTTTTAAAGACAATTTTTTTCGGAGATAATAATTGGAATGTATTATTTTTTCGGAGATAATTAGAATGCATTATCTTTTTTTTTAGGGGAGAGAGCAATTAGACAGCCCTGCGGATTTACCAACGCCGGAAACGACCCAGCAGACGGTTTCCTATCAAAATGTAGCCGTCGCAGCTCTTCAGGACGAAGTGATAGCCCTTCGGTCGGAAATTTCTTCACTGCATATACAATTAGCGCAGTATAGAAATCAATCGCATGGACAGTGTTCGGCGCAACCTACTTGCAGTGATTCACCTCGTCGAGACTTTAGAGTAAGATTTTTTGAATCAAGTTTATTTTTATCGATCACGTTATTATCGTTAAATTAATAATAACCAACTCGATTACGTTATTATCGTTAAATCAATAATAATTAATTCCCCTTTTGTTTTTAGACGAGAGGAAATTTAAGTTCACCGGAACCACTAACGGCGCCTTGTTCTCCTCTTCTTCCGCCTTTGCAAACACCTCCGATTTCAAAGAGTGTAACTAGAGAAGATGTGCCAATTTTGAAGATGGCGGAGAGGGTGAGACTGAGAAGAACCGACGAGAGGCATATTACTGGTCCCGATATTGCTAATCTTGGAGTAAGAGAAAAAGGCTTGAAGCTTTTTATAATAATAAAATAATAAAAATACTATTATAATAATAAAAATACTATTATAATAATAATAATACTATTATAATAATGAAAATACTATTATAATAATGAAAATACTATTTTTCACAATTCTAAAATACAAAATTAAAATTTTTTGCAGGTCTGCTCCACGATGGTCGCCGAGCATTTAGTCTCGGACCTTTTGGAGCACTCGAATCTACACGAATTCAGTGGATCGGAAAAGCAGTTCGAAGTGGAGAGTGAGCGACTGAATAGTAGATTGGAACACGCACGGGCTAACAACGCGGTTCTTGCGCTAACTCTCCACGAAAGTAAAGCACAATGTGATAGGCAAGTTCCTAAATTGGACTAAAATTTTTCCTCTTTCGAAAAGTTCCCCTTTTTTAAATTGTACTTCATCTTCCTTAGACTTAGTCTTCTCGTGGGGAAATACGAATCGAATGCAATAGCTTTGCGACTCGCACTCACGTACAGCGATCGAATGATTGAAGCCTACGACGTGCTCGTCGCACTGCTGGAAAGCGAATTAGCTTCTTCTGTCGATAGACGCATTGATAATAGAAGAGTTATTGAAAATGTCGCTCATGTTCTAAATAAACTTGAAAACGATTGCTCTCATCTCAGTGCACCTTGGGAAGACAACATGATTTTGTCGGATGGGTGTGTATTAAATTGCCCGCTTTTCTTACTGTTCACTTTTAATTTTAATAAAGAAAATTTTTTATTTTCCAATAAAGAAATTTTTTTAACTAAATTAAGTGATTTAAAAATCACTTTAAAAATGTAGTAACTTGTATTGGTTATCTGCTATGCAAACAACTAATTAAAAACTAATAAGAATAACTAATTGAAAAGACAAATAAATGAAAAGAAACGAATTTCGATTTAGATCCGAAGTGACATGGAGTGAGGACGATGAGCAACGTTTAAAAAATCACATCAGTAGATTAAAGAGGGACTTGTCAATGGTGCAATCGACTGTTGTCGAATTTGAAAGTGTCCACGTCGAGCCACTGAATTCGAAACACACAATATCTTTGGCCGAGGCTCGAAAATTGGATTTGGAGACCGCTGTCCTTATGCAGGTTAAACTTCAAATGTTCCATATTTTTACGATAATAGGCTTCGCACTCTATTATGAGAATTAAAAAAAAGTAGAAAAAAGTAGCATCGATGACAAAAAAAGTAGGAAATAGTAGCTTCGGTGAAAAAAAAAGAATTAAAGAATTTCATTAAAAACATTTTAGAAAATCGAATTTTCAAAGTATTTTAAATTAATAATTGGTAAATAATTAAATTTTATAAGGAGTCACATTCTCATGTATTCACGTTTCTAAAGCGCGAAGATTAATAATCAAAATTTTTATTAGTTAACTTTAAAAAAATATACACTTCAAATTTTTTAATAAAATTGAATTTTCGCAGTTTTTTTTTGTTGAAAATTTTGAAAAATAAGATTTTTTAATTCTGTTATTTCAAGATAATTGAATTTTTATAAACAAATACTTGAATATTTTTGATGTAATTGAAATTTCTTTACATTCTAATGAAAATAATTTACTTCTTTTGAAGAATTTTATTCAAATTTTTCTAAATAATCAAAGGAAGTTAGTCAGCTTATAATTATAATTTTATTTTTAAAAATTTATTCGCAATACATTCAATTATTTTCATAAATAATAAAACTCATTGCAGAAGTGGAATTATGTTTAATACAATTTTAATCAAATTCGTCGAAAAATGCAATTATTTTTTAAAATTTGATTAAATTTTGTCTAAAGAATTCAATTATATTTTCATAAATTTCCATAAAATTTTAAAACAAAACAATTCAATTATTTTCAAAAGTAATGAAATTCTCCATAGAAATTGAATTATGTTTGAAATTTTTTTAAGATTTTCCGAAATTTCAATTACATCTTTATAAATAATTAAATTAATTCTCTACCATTGGATTATTTTGAAAAATTTTAATAAAATTCTACGCAAACATTGAATTATTTTCATAAATATGTAATAACATTCTTTGGAAGGATATTCAATTACTTTTGTAAATTCTAAAATTCTTTGCAGAAACTCAATTAGTATCAATAAATTTTAATGAAATTGAATTAATCAAATTTTCAATTATAATTCTGAAGAGACAAGATTTTTTTTTGAAAAATTGAAAAAATTCTTTGTTTATAATTAAATTATTTTCCAAATTGTAGATTTATGTTCGAAATGAAATAAATTAAAATTTGATGAGAAAATAAAACCGGGAAGAACGGGGAATTTAAAGGTTAAGCACAAATGGAATTACCTATTAATACAATTTTAATTAAATTCGTCGAAAAATGCAATTATTTTAAAAAATTTGATTAAATTTTGTCTAAAGAATTCAATTATTTTTTATAAGTAGTAAAATTTTTCCGATTTATTAAATTCTTTTAAATATTATTTTTGAAAAATATTCTTCACAAAAATTCTATTATTTTCGATTATTTTCATTAATTTCCATAAAATTTTAAACCAAAACAATTCAATTATTTTCAAAAGTAATGAAATTCTCCATAGAAATTCAATTATGTTTGAAAATTTTTTGAAATCCTACGAAATTTTAATTATCTTTATAAATAATTAAATTAATTGTCTTCAATTGGATTATTTTGAAAAATTTTAATAAAATTCTACGCAAACATTTAATTATTTTCATAATTATGTAATAACATTCTTTGGAAGGATATTCAATTACTTTGTAAATACTAAAATTCTTTGCAGAAACTCAATGAGTATCAATAAATTTTAATGAAATTGAATTAATGAAATTTTCAATTATAATTATGAAGAGACAAGATTTTTTTTGAAAAATTGAAAAAATTCTTTGTTTATAATTCAATTATTTTTCAAATTGTAGATTTATGTTCGAAATGAAATAAATAAAAATTTGTTTCGAAAATAAAACCGGGAACAACGGGGAATTTAAAGGTTAAACACAATTTATAATCAGTCACTATTGCTAGAGTAAATGTCGGTAAAATTATTTCGTATTATTTTATTGGCGGTCGTTTTTCATTAACGATTTTAGTTTTTAACACTGTTTTTAAATGGAAACGTGAAAACTAAAAATCTAAATTTGACTATTAGTTCAGAAAAGTAGCTTTTAGTAGCATTAGGCTCAAAAAAGTAGCTAAAAAGTAGCAAATAGTAGCTTTTAGTAGAAGAGTGCGAAGCCTGCAATAAAATTTCCCATTTTACATACTTATCAATTGACTTTTTTTTAGGAGTTGATGGCTTTGCGGGAGGATAAGGCTGAACTACGAGCTCGTATATTTTTACTCGAAAAAGAGCGGGCGACGATAGAAATGAAATTAAATGCAAGAGATGCACAAATTCAACATCTTCAAGCCCAATTGCTAATAATGGGAAGCAAGGTAATTTCAAATTAAATTCATACTTTTAATATTTTGTTTTCCATTTACTATACTCCGGATTTCAATTATTTTTGTAACAATATTATTAAATGTATCAATATACTCTCAAAAATTTAAATTTTGTTTTCTATTTACATTAATGCTCCGGATTCACGTTAGTGAAGTTCACAACGTTTATAATCAACGATTTCAGAAAAAAATTATTTTTTTAAGCAAATTTTGGTAAAGAAAAATAGTAAACTTATTTTTTTAAATAATGATTCACAAAAAAAATATTTATGAACAAAAAATGTCATTTTTTGGTAGGAAAATAAATTTTTTTCTTTCAATCGTTGATCATAAACGTTGCAAACTTCACCGACGTCCGGATTCCAATTATTTTTGTAACAATATTATTAAATGTTTCACAGGATCGAGGTCTCACTGTCAATGAAAGTGAAGGAATTGAATCCGAATTATTAGAGGCACTCGGCAGGGAGCAACGTTTAAAAGAACGATTACAAGAGCTCGTGTCGACGTTGGATAAAGTTAACAAAAATTCCGAATTGAGGCATCAGCCGGAACTCGTAAACGACCTAAAACGAGCAAATGGGTGAGTTTTTCTTAGATTACGAAATTTTTTCCCTTGGGGATGGAATAAATTCTTACTCTTTATTCCCTTTTTAGTTCTTATTCTTTATTCTCTTTTTTCTCTTTATTCTCAAGAGTAAGAGTAAAGAGAAGAGAGAAAAATTAAAAGTTAAGGAAAACTGATATTTTTGAATTCTATTTTTTGTGTTAGAGCACTCGTTCAGTCATTGGAAAAGTCGAAGAAAAAACATCAGTCGAGATTAAAAAAAATGGAACAACAAATGGTGACGATGGTGGAAAATCATTCAGCACAAGTAAGTATAAATAATAATATAAATACTTTGTGATAACCTCAAAACATTAAATTTTTATTTTGAGGTTATTATTCACACTGCGCACTAATCATATATAGAAACAATTTTCTTCAAACACTGTTCATTTTATTTATTTTATTAAATATTATTTTCGCTGTACATTAATTAACTCTAGTTTTTAAGTTCTCTCAGTCTCTTTAATTCTTCTTCCACTAGAATCTCGAGATCGTCTAACGGTTTGTAGTGATTGTGAACTAATTGCGAGCCACACATCATTGTAGTCGTTGCTACAATGAAAAATGTGATGTATCGAGGCCAAGATAGACCAGCAGGCATTTTTTAATTCGACGTTTGTGATTCTCGAAAAAGTCTCTCGTCCACGAGTTCTTGCACTTTCCGCTTCTTGAACGTTTTATAAAAGTTAACCTCACCAAAGTGCCAATTTATCATGAGATACTCCAATCCTGCTCCACCAACAAAAAAGAAGGGGAGAAATCTATACTCGGCCAAATACTTTTTCCCAGGCACCTTTTGTATTATGCTTGCAATTCGTCTTAACATTTGATAACACAGTAGTTATTTTCCTTTTTTTTAAGAGTTGAAACAATTTTTTCACCTCCGAGACAGAATTATTAAATTGGTTAAATCGCTAAATGCTAATCTGTTAATTCTAAACTGCGCAAGCGTAACGCGCTGTTTTTCAAAAACGATACTTTCCCTCGCTATTTTTTTCTTTTGGATTTTAGTAGTCATTTATTTATTTTTTAACTTAATGTTAATGGGAATTTAACTTTTAGGTGATATCGTTAAAGCAGCAAATTACTCTGCTGGAAGAAGGAAAGGGCAGTTTACCTCTGCAGTCACAGAGTTCTTTATGACAGAGTGAATGAATGCGATTAGTGACTTGGACTTTTATAATTACAGTCTTTTAAACATGCGCAGCAACATTATTAAGTGAAATTAATGAACTCAGTAAATATTGAATTTTAACGAAAATATTTACATGTACATAAGCACAAAACGAAGTGATAAAAGTGAGTCAAAAGCAATTGCTTCTTGTCTTTTAAGTGTAAGAAAATTTTTTTACGATAAAATGCATTTTGTATATTACGTATTTACATCTCGAAAATAAACATTTGATGTTGTTTTTAATAATTTAGGAGTTGATTATTAATTATATTTAATAATTTATTTATTCTAATAAAGTATCAATATTAGGCTTCGCACTCTTCTACTAAAAGCTACTTTTTGGCTACTTTTTTTAGTCTAATGCTACTAAAAGCTACTTTTCTGAATAGTCAAATTTAGATTTTTAGTTTTCACATTTCCATATTGAAACAGTGTTAAAAACTAAAATCGTTAATGAAAAACGACCGCCAATAAAATAATAGAAAATAATTTTACCGACATTTACTCTATCAATAGTGACTGATTATAAATTGTTTTAACCTTTAAATTTCCCGTTCTTCCCGGTTTTATTTTCTCATCAAATTTTTATTTATTTCATTTCGAACATAAATCCACAATTTGGATAATAATTTAATTATAAACAAAGAATTTTTTCAATTTTTCAAAAAAAATCTTGTCTGTTCATAATTTTAATTGAAAATTTGATTAATTCAATTTTATTAAAATTTATTGATACTAATTGAGTTTCTGCAAAGAATTTTAGAATTTATAAAAGTAATTGAATATCCTTCCAAAGAATGTTATTACATATTTATGAAAATAATTAAATGTTTGCGTAAAATTTTATTAAAATTTTTGCAAATAATCCAATTGTAGAGAATTAATTTAATTATTCATGAAGATAATTGAAATTTTGGAGAATTTCAAAAAAATTTCAAACATAATTGAATTTCTATGGAGAATTTCATTACTTTTGAAAATAATTGAATTGTTTTGTTTTAAAATTTTATGGAAATTTATGAAAATAATTGAATTCTTTAGACAAAATTTAATCAAATTTTTTGAAATAATTGCATTTTTCGACGAATTTGATAAAAATTGTATTAAACATAATTCCATTTCTACAATGAGTTTTATTATTTATGAAAATAATTGAATTATTGGGAGGATTTTATAAAAAAAAGTTTTAAATAATTGATTTAAAAAAAAATCAGATAAACTCTATTTTTAATAATTCAATTTCTATGAAATTTTCATTCTTTTAGAAAATAATTGAATATTCGTGTAGAATTTTGTCAAAATTGTTTTTAAATAATTGCATACTTTTTGGGATTTTTATTAAAATAGTAGACATACAAATTATTGAATTAAGAAAATTTTTTTGAAAAAAATTGAATTCTTGTGGTGAATTTTGTAAATATTTAATAAAATTTAAAGAAAGAATTAAATTATTTTCTTATTTAATATAAAAAATTCAATTATTTCTAAGATTCTCTGCTAAATTTATTTCAAAATTTCACGTATTTTCTAGATTGTTTTGGAAAATTTTGTAAAATATTAAATTATTTACTTTTAATGCTTTAACTATAACACAATGTTTTTTTATGAAAATTTTATCACGTGAATATTTGTAATAAAATTTCACTGAAGGATTCAGTAAAACTTTTTCCAAAGTTTTAATAAAATTGTTTGTAAAAGTTCATTTGTTTCTTAAACTTCTAAATAAATTCTTAGAAAAAAATTAATTATTTTTAAAAATAGTAAACTTTTTCTCAAGAATGAAATTATTTCCATAAATAATGAGTTGAGTTTTATTATTTATAAAAATAATTGAATTATTGCAAAGATTTTATAAAGAAAAGTTTCAAATAATTGATTTAAAAAAAAAATTCAGATAAACTCTATTTTTAATAATTCAATTCCTATGAAATTTTCATTCTTTTAGAAAATAATTGAATATTCGTGTAGAATTTTGTCAAAATTGTTTTTAAATAATTGAATAATTTTTGGAATTTTTATTAAAATTGTTGACATACAAATTATCAAATTAAGAAAAATTTCTGATAATAATTGAATTCTTGTGGTGAATATAAATGGATTTTTGTTATTTATAGAAATAATTGAACTTTTACAATGAATTTTACTAAAATTCCTAAAAGTAATTTAATTTTGTCCAAGTTTTACTATTTAAGAAAATAATTGAATGTATTGCAAATAAATTTTTAAAAATGAAATTATAATTATAAGGTGACTAACTTCCTTTGATTATTTAGAAAAATTGAAATAAAATTCTTTAAAAGAAGTAAATTATTTTCATTAGAATGTAAAGAAATTTCAATTACATCAAAAATTTTCAATTATTTGTTTATAAAAATTCAATTACCGTGAAATAACAGAATTAAAAAATCTTATTTTCAACATAAAAAAACTGCGAAAATTCAATTTTATTAAAAAATTAGAAGTGTGTATTTTTTTTTAAATTAACTAATAAAAATCTTGATTATTAATCTTCGCGCTGAGAAACGTGAATACATTAGAATGTGACTCCTTATAAAATTTAATTATTTACCAATTATTAAATTAAAATACTTTGAAAATTCGATTTTCTAAAAAGTTTTTAATTCAATTCTTTAAATCTTTTTTTTTTGTCACCAAGGCACTACTTCCTACTTTTTTTGTCATCGAAGCTACTTTTTCCTACTTTTTTTAAACTCATAATAGAGTGCGAAGCCTGCAATATGAATCATTAATCAATAATTTATTGAAGAATTCACTGTTATAATGGAATAGGTTTATTTTGCACAATCAATAAATATCAGTTTTGGAACTATTGCCTTGTGGTAAAAAAATATCATTTAAAGTAGTAAAAGATAAAAAGTTTAAAGAAATTTTGAATTTAGAACAAAATTTCCATTAATTTTGTCTTATTTCCATTGCCATTGTTTCTGTGGCATTCTGACCAGGAACGGCCGGTTCCTGATCATTTTCAGGCACGGCGGTAAAATCCAAATGTCCATTTTTCACAATTTCCTCCTTCAAGTGCACACAAGCTTGTTCAATTTCATAATTTCTTGACACTAATCCCACCCATTGAGCTTCGAGGGCTCTCAATTTCTCCCCACCCTGTGTCTGCATTGACTTCCTCTGCCAATTTATTTCCTGAATTTCTTTCTTTAATCCCTGAACTTGCTTTTGAGAGTCATTCAATAATTGAACTAGAACTTCCAAATAAGACTTCCATGCCTCGCAGCCATAATCCATCATTTGCTCCAAATTGCAAATTCTAAATAAAAAAAAAATAATAATTAAAAACAAATTACCTATTTTCTTGTTTTTTATTTGATGTTTAGGAAAATTTTAACACTACCTTGTCGCTTGATGCTGCAATTGAGCGTAACTATTTTCCACACTTTCTGTCCAAGCTGAAAGATCGTTCATTTTCCCAGGAGCTGGAGGAGGAAGTTCGTATCGTTTCATTGTGAGAACTTCCATTGTCAGACAATTCTGAAGTCTTTCAAATTCATGTTTCATTACTTCAGTTTCAAATGCATTCATATTCAGTGCTGGAAGGTGTTCTAAGTAATTTTTGGTTGGTCTGTAACGTCGCGTTTCCTCTTCCACCATAGCTAAGGCCTGGAAATATATTGCATTTCTTGGAAACTTAATTATTTAATTACTTAATTTAAAGAAGGCATCGGTCTTTTTGCTCTTTTTTTTGATAAATATATTATTAAAAATACTTGATTAGAAAAAACTTTTACGTACTGCTTCTCTGACTCCTGGTTCGTCATAACCTTGATCGATATATGGCAAGGCATCTTCAATAACTTCCCCGGCCATTATTAAGAGTAATCTTTAATTTTTTACTACTTCCTATTAATTAATAATAGTATTTTTTTAATCCAAACTTTGCTTTCAATTTCGGTCCATGTTCTGGTCACGTATGTTTATTTAATGTGAAGGCACCTTTAACAACAGGGTTGGGTAGACAGTACGCGCGTTTCAGAACATAACGGCCTTTCAACAATAAAATTCACAAAAGCGCTGCATTTGTTGCTACTTGATAGAACGTATTTATCGAACTATTTTCTTAGTTTTTACTTTTTCCGAAAACGGAAAATATGGAAATCTTCCGTCAACGACAGTTTTATAGGAGAAAATAGTTTTTCTCTTCCAAACATCGTGTGATCCTACCTTTATTACAACAAGTCCACAGGTACTTCTATGCGCACAATCCATCCCTGTCTCTTCTACATTCCATCAGTCGGTCCTTGTCCGTGTCTGTGAAACGTGTGAACAGTGAAATGGTGTGAAATTTAAATACCCTAAAAATATGGCATTTACAGAAAATGATGATTTATTGAAAGTTATTTCAGTTTTGAAATTGTTGAAAAAAAGCGGTGATCTCGATGAAGATAAATATTATTTTTACCAAAGCACGAAATGGAGGAATATTTTGAAATACTCAGTAGTGGAGTCATGGCTGAAACATCACTGTCAATTGGCAAGTGTTTAAATGTGAATTAATTCTTTTATTGTACGATAAATATAGTTAAGTACTCGTTTGAAATACTTTTTATAATTATTTTTTTCTGTCGTGTACAAATTTCAAAGAATTTTTCATACATAATTGTAGAAAATTAAAAAACCCTTTTGAGGTTATGTTTGATTGTTTTTCCCCGCATTATTAACGCGATTAACGCATTTCAATTGTTATAGATCTTTCATTATTGAGAAATAGGGAAAATAAAAGTAAAAGTGAGATAAAAAAATATAAAAATAATAATAATACTTTATACCAATAGATAGATTTAAATATTAATCACTTTTGAATTTTTGTATTTATATTTATCTATTTACCAACTTAGGTAAAATATAATTTTCTATATTCATTTTTATAATAAATCAGCAGGGTGTCTATACTAACCGGAAAAAATCGGGAATTAACCGGGATTTTTGTACAAAACCGGGAATTTTTTCACCAAAATTAAAAAAAGTTTTATTACTTTAATTTATTTTTAAAAAATCACTTTTTCTTTCAATTTTTATAGATATTTATACTGTTCTCTAAATTTGAATTAGAAAATAATTAATTTGATAGTAAAAAATCAGTCACCAATTCAAACGTATTATGTAAATAAATTTTAAAAAATTGTGGAGTTTATGGAAATATTTTAAAATTCCACTGAAAATATGTATTTAAATTTGTTAAAGAATTTCATTAGAAACTTTTTAAAAAATAGAATTTTTTAAGTATTTTTATTTAATAACTGATTAATAATTGAATTTTATAAAAAGTCATATTCTAATGTAAACATACTTTTAACGACGAAGATTAATAATTAAAATTTTTATTAGTTAATTTAAAAAAATAAAATGAATTCATAAAAATATTCAGAAATTTGAAATAATAAAAATTTAAGGGAAGTTCAATAATTATAATTCTGCATTGAATTTAAAGTTGTTTAATAAAATCGAACTTTCGCAATTTTTTTTTTTAAATCTGAAAAATAAGATTGTCGTAATTTTTCAATTATATTGCTTCAAGATAATTGAATTTTTCAAAGGAAATAATTGAAAACTTTTGAAGTAAATGAAATTTCTTTACTTTTTTTGAAAAATAATTAAATTGTTTTAAAGAATTTTATTTAAATTTGTTGAAAATAATGTTAGTGACCGTAATTATAATTTTATTTTTAAAATTTTGAATTTAATATTTAATTTTAAATTTAATTTAAACTCTTTGCGTTTTAAATGAATTTTTTGCTCATAAAAATTATGTTATTCTATTCAATGCATAATTATTAAACTTTCTTTAAATTTTTATTATTTCAAATTTCTGAATGATTTAAAAATTATTTTTATTTATTTCTTGAACAAATAAAATGTTTATTATATATTAAATAAATAATTATTTATTACTGTTTTATTATTTTGGAAAATTTTAATAAAATTCATTTCTTGTTATTCATTTTAGGTAAGATTAAATACTCTTGCTTTATTAAGCGAGTCAAAAAGAAGTACACAGCCGTTCACACCCATAGAACTCGATTTAATTCTCCTATTTTTAAAGTACAATTTGGAAGAAAAGATGGAATTTGTACCGTTTATAAAAAAGGTAAAAGGTCAATTATTTTTTAATACTGAAATTCAATATATTTTGCAATATTTTCAATATTTACAATATTTACAGGTTTTAAAACGCGCCGACGTTAGTATTGTTGCTCTGCAACGACAATTATCAATAGAAGAAAAATCATTGGAATGCGGTGAAATTGATTTAGAAGAAGGTGGCTTGAAAATTGACGAACGCATTAATTTAATGAGAATAACGATAAAATCCTACTATTCATTTTTCTCATCACTAAAAGATGTTTGTCTAAAAAATATTTATCCCGCAGCCGTACATTGTCGTTCGCATTCGGCATTGCAAATATTAATTTTAATGCAAGAATTTTTAAAGAAAGAATATACGATTAATTTATGGACAAACGAGGACACGGAACATTTAGTACAATGTATATATACCGATTCATTTGAAGCGAATAAGGAATTAGCGTTTAAAGTGATTAGAGACAGTATCGATTCAAATACATTGAATGTGAATGAGAGGAAAATTGTTAGGGAAATAATTGACACGGCATTAAATTTGGCGAATAGCATGAGACCAACTGATTCAATTACAGCGTCATTTATGTTTAAAATTGTCGTTTTGTCGAAAATTATTGACAGTGTTCTACTTGATTTCATTGATTCTGAAGAAATAGCGGATTGTCACACTGAAAAGACGTTGCTTACGATGATTAAAATTATCATAAATCGTTTAAAGGTTTGTTTGCTTTTTGTTTAAATATGATTTATAGTAAACATAGTTCTCAACAATGTTTGAATATGTTCAATTTTTTGTCACACTAAAAATTACTTTTTGGATTTTTTTCAGAATCCTGTAGAAATGGCAAAAAAAAATATTATTTCAGCATGTAGTAAACATTCTTTATATGGATATCTTTATTGTATATTGAGTTTACTGCAAACACTCGATTTGAGGTAATTTTAAAATTTTTTCTTTCTTTCCACTACTGACTTTTTATTTTTTTTGCTTCCTCATAAGGAAGGTTTACATTCGTGATGATTTTCAATTTTTCAAAACATGGTTATATGGACTCATTTTCGTCTAGGATACATGTATATTAATTTCTGAGCAAATGTCCAGATGTATGTGTGTGTGTATGTCACGAAAAATTGTGTACAAATTATCTCAAACAAATTTTCATAGATTGCCCTGAAATTTTGCAAGTTTATTGCAGTCATTAATACCTAAATTCTGACACAAGGATTTTCAAATTTATCCACAAAATTTTTTATTATACAATTTTTCCAAAATTTGAAAAAATGGTCATGAAATGAACAACTTGTTTCAATTTTTTAAAATCCTATATTCAATTCCAATTTTTTCAATTTTTTAAAATCCTTCTTAATAAATTTTAATTCTTCTTCTTAGACAGTCTTAAAGAATAGAACATTAAATTTCATTTTTTAAAATTTTTTTGACACTATCAGCCACTCAGCTGCCATTTGAAAAAATTTTAAAAAATTTGTTTCTTCCAATTTTTGATATTTTTTTGATCGGAAAATCATCTGACTTTTAGTAGTCACTGAGTTTCAGACAGTCTCAAAGAATAGAACATTAAATTTCATTTTTAAAATTTTTTTGACACTATCAGCCACTCAGCTGCCATTTGAAAAAATTTTAAAAACTTTGTTTCTTCCAATTTTTAATTTTTTTTTTTTTATCGAAAATTCATCTGACTATTAGTAGGGACTGAGTTTCAGACAGTCTCAAAGAAAAGAACATTAAATTTCATTTTTAAAATTTTTTTGACACTATCAGCCACTCAGCTGCCATTTGAAAAATTTTAAAAAATTTGTTTCTTCCAATTTTTAATTTTTTTTCATCGAAAATTTATCTGACTATTAGTAGGGACTGAGTTTCAGACAGTCTAAAAGAAAAGAACATTAAATTTCATTTTTAAAATTTTTTTGACACTATCAGCCACTCAGCTGCCATTTGAAAAATTTTAAAAAATTTGTTTCTTCCAATTTTTGATATTTTTTTGATCGGAAAATCATCTGACTTTGAGTAGTCACTGAGTTTCAGACAGTCTTTAAGAATAGAACATTAAATTTCATTTTTAAAATTTTTTTGACACTATCAGCCACTCAGCTGCCATTTGAAAAATTTTAAAAAATTTGTTTCTTCCAATTTTTGATATTTTTTTGATCGGAAAATCAGCTGACATTTTGTAAGGACTCAGTTTCAGACAGTCTTTAAGAATAGAACATTAAATTTCATTTTTAAAATTTTTTTGACACTATCACCCACTCAGCTGCCATTTGAAAAAATTTTAAAAACTTTGTTTCTTCCAATTTTTAATTTTTTTTTTTATCGAAAATTCATCTGACTATTAGTAGGGACTAAATTTCAGACAGTCTCAAAGAATAGAACATTAAATTTCATTTTTAAAATTTTTTTGACACTATCAGCCACTCAGCTGCCATTTGAAAAATTTTAAAAAATTTGTTTCTTCCAATTTTTGATATTTTTTTGATCGGAAAATCAGCTGACATTTTGTAAGGACTCAGTTTCAGACAGTCTTTAAGAATAGAACATTAAATTTCATTTTTAAAATTTTTTTGACACTATCACCCACTCAGCTGCCATTTGAAAAAATTTTAAAAACTTTGTTTCTTCCAATTTTTAATTTTTTTTTTTATCGAAAATTCATCTGACTATTAGTAGGGACTAAATTTCAGACAGTCTCAAAGAATAGAACATTAAATTTCATTTTTAAAATTTTTTTGACACTATCAGCCACTCAGCTGCCATTTGAAAAATTTTAAAAAATTTGTTTCTTCCAATTTTTGATATTTTTTTGATCGGAAAATCATCTGACTTTGAGTAGGCACTGAGTTTCAGACAGTCTTTAAGAATAGAACATTAAATTTCATTTTTAAAATTTTTTTGACACTATCAGCCACTCAGCTGCCATTTGAAAAATTTTTAAAAAATTTGTTTCTTCCAATTTTTAATTTTTTTTTTTTATCGAAAATTCATCTAACTTTTAGTAGTCACTGAGTTTCAGACAGTCTCAAAGAATAGAACATTAAATTTCATTTTTAAAAATTTTTTGACACTATCAGCCACTCAGCTGCCATTTAAAAAAATATTAAAAAATTTGTTTCTTCCAATTTTTGATATTTTTTTGATCGGAAAATCATCTGACTTTTAGTAGTCACTGAGTTTCAGACAGTCTCAAAGAATAGAACATTAAATTTCATTTTTAAATTTTTTCTGACACTATCAGCCACTCAGCTGCCATTTGAAAAAATTTTAAAAACTTTGTTTCTTCCAATTTTTAATTTTTTTTTTTATCGAAAATTCATCTGACTATTAGTAGGGACTGAGTTTCAGACAGTCTCAAAGAATAGAACATTAAATTTCATTTTTAAAATTTTTTTGACACTATCAGCCACTCAGCTGCCATTTGAAAAAATTTTAAAAAATTTTAAAAAATTTGTTTCTTCCAATTTTTAATTTTTTTTTTTTATCGAAAATTCATCTAACTTTTAGTAGTCACTGAGTTTCAGACAGTCTCAAAGAATAGAACATTAAATTTCATTTTTAAAAATTTTTTGACACTATCAGCCACTCAGCTGCCATTTAAAAAAATATTAAAAAATTTGTTTCTTCCAATTTTTGATATTTTTTTGATCGGAAAATCATCTGACTTTTAGTAGTCACTGAGTTTCAGACAGTCTCAAAGAATAGAACATTAAATTTCATTTTTAAATTTTTTCTGACACTATCAGCCACTCAGCTGCCATTTGAAAAAATTTTAAAAACTTTGTTTCTTCCAATTTTTAATTTTTTTTTTTATCGAAAATTCATCTGACTATTAGTAGGGACTGAGTTTCAGACAGTCTCAAAGAATAGAACATTAAATTTCATTTTTAAAATTTTTTTGACACTATCAGCCACTCAGCTGCCATTTGAAAAATTTTAAAAAATTTGTTTCTTCCAATTTTTGATATTTTTTTGATCGGAAAATCAGCTGACATTTTGTAAGGACTCAGTTTCAGACAGTCTTTAAGAATAGAACATTAAATTTCATTTTTAAAATTTTTTTGACACTATCAGCCACTCAGCTGCCATTTGAAAAAATTTTAAAAACTTTGTTTCTTCCAATTTTTAATTTTTTTTTTTATCGAAAATTCATCTAACTTTTAGTAGTCACTGAGTTTCAGACAGTCTCAAAGAATAGAACATTAAATTTCATTTTTAAAAATTTTTTGACACTATCAGCCACTCAGCTGCCATTTAAAAAAATATTAAAAAATTTGTTTCTTCCAATTTTTGATATTTTTTTGATCGGAAAATCATCTGACTTTTAGTAGTCACTGAGTTTCAGACAGTCTCAAAGAATAGAACATTAAATTTCATTTTTATATTTTTTCTGACACTATCAGCCACTCAGCTGCCATTTGAAAAAATTTTAAAAACTTTGTTTCTTCCAATTTTTAATTTTTTTTTTTATCGAAAATTCATCTGACTATTAGTAGGGACTGAGTTTCAGACAGTCTCAAAGAATAGAACATTAAATTTCATTTTTAAAATTTTTTTGACACTATCAGCCACTCAGCTGCCATTTGAAAAAATTTTAAAAAATTTTAAAAAATTTGTTTCTTCCAATTTTTAATTTTTTTTTTTTATCGAAAATTCATCTAACTTTTAGTAGTCACTGAGTTTCAGACAGTCTCAAAGAATAGAACATTAAATTTCATTTTTAAAAATTTTTTGACACTATCAGCCACTCAGCTGCCATTTAAAAAAATATTAAAAAATTTGTTTCTTCCAATTTTTAATTTTTTTTTTATCGAAAATTCATCTGACTATTAGTAGGGACTGAGTTTCAGACAGTCTCAAAGAATAGAACATTAAATTTCATTTTTAAAAATTTTTTGACACTATCAGCCACTCAGCTGCCATTTAAAAAAATATTAAAAAATTTGTTTCTTCCAATTTTTGATATTTTTTTGATCGGAAAATCATCTGACTTTTAGTAGTCACTGAGTTTCAGACAGTCTCAAAGAATAGAACATTAAATTTCATTTTTAAATTTTTTCTGACACTATCAGCCACTCAGCTGCCATTTGAAAAAATTTTAAAAACTTTGTTTCTTCCAATTTTTAATTTTTTTTTATCGAAAATTCATCTGACTATTAGTAGGGACTGAGTTTCAGACAGTCTCAAAGAATAGAACATTAAATTTCATTTTTAAATTTTTTCTGACACTATCAGCCACTCAGCTGCCATTTGAAAAAATTTTAAAAACTTTGTTTCTTCCAATTTTTAATTTTTTTTTTTATCGAAAATTCATCTGACTATTAGTAGGGACTGAGTTTCAGACAGTCTCAAAGAATAGAACATTAAATTTCATTTTTAAAATTTTTTTGACACTATCAGCCACTCAGCTGCCATTTGAAAAATTTTAAAAAATTTGTTTCTTCCAATTTTTGATATTTTTTTGATCGGAAAATCAGCTGACATTTTGTAAGGACTCAGTTTCAGACAGTCTTTAAGAATAGAACATTAAATTTCATTTTTAAAATTTTTTTGACACTATCAGCCACTCAGCTGCCATTTGAAAAAATTTTAAAAACTTTGTTTCTTCCAATTTTTAATTTTTTTTTTTATCGAAAATTCATCTGACTATTAGTAGGGACTGAGTTTCAGACAGTCTCAAAGAATAGAACATTAAATTTCATTTTTAAAATTTTTTTGACACTATCAGCCACTCAGCTGCCATTTGAAAAATTTTAAAAAATTTGTTTCTTCCAATTTTTGATATTTTTTTGATCGGAAAATCAGCTGACATTTTGTAAGGACTCAGTTTCAGACAGTCTTTAAGAATAGAACATTAAATTTCATTTTTAAAATTTTTTTGACACTATCAGCCACTCAGCTGCCATTTGAAAAAATTTTAAAAAATTTTAAAAAATTTGTTTCTTCCAATTTTTGATATTTTTTTGATCGGAAAATCAGCTGACATTTTGTAAGGACTTAGTTTCAGACAGTCTTTAAGAATAGAACATTAAATTTCATTTTTAAAATTTTTTTGATATTATCAGCCACTCAGCTGACATTTTAATGGATTGCCCTGAAATTTTGCAGGTTTATTGCAGTCATTAATACCTAAAATCTGACACAAGGATTTTCAAATTTATCCACAAAATTTTTTTTAGACAATTTTTTCAAAATTTGAAAAAAAAAAAATTTTTTGTTTTTTTTTAAATAACTTTTTTAATTCTTAATATTTTCATAAATTATTCTCAAAATTACATTCCTGACAAGAAAACAAATCGATTGATATATACAAAATGCAAATTTCATTAAAATTTATAAAATTAATCAATATTTATCTTTTTCACAAAAAATTCAAATTTTCCTTTTTTTGAAATATTACCTTAACATATTAAAATGAAATTAAGCAATTGGTTTAGAATATTTTAAGGAAGCGAAATGGTCATGAAATGAGCAACTTGTTTTTTTTTATAATGTGTATGGAAATATTTTTATAATTCATTGTTTTTTTTTGTCACAATACAGGACACTGGAAACTGATAATTCTTGGCGAATACTCATTGCCGAAATAGTTGACATTTGTTTTCAGTTAATTTACATTGCGTCTGAAATTGTAAATAATTCATCGCCCGAAGGACACTTGCCAATGGATTTAAAAGTAGAATACAGTAATTCGGTGACTGATGAAAAGACAACTTTGGTCACTTCGCAAATGGTTCTTCTTTGCTCTTGGCGAATTATAAAGGAAACAAGTCTTTTATTAGGAGACATCACGTCAAGGAGTCCCATTTATTCCACAGACTCTGATCCTGGACTTGTATCGAAGGAGCAGGTAATTTTTCTTTAATCGAAAAAGCAGCTCACAATTGTTTAAAAAATAATAACAATGGGAAATAATTGAACATTGTAGATCATAAAAATAGGAGAACACTTTGTTATGCTTTTGTGTGGAACAAAACATAGAGGAGCAATTGATCAGGCGCACATTGGCTTTCAACAAATGTGCAAAAAATTATTTTCCCTGAAAGATTCGTCATTTCGTGAATTGCCCGTGATGTGGTTGCATTATCTATTTTTGGACATGACTGGATTGAAGAGTGGGAATTTTAAATTATGCTCAACTAGAAGAAGTGCCGGCGTTCCGTTTATGGTGCAGGTAAGTTTTTTCTTTCTATACAAAAATTTTTATTGTATTTAATTTTATTTTTTTCTCTGTAGGCAATCACTTGCTGTATAACGAAACGAAATCTTGATCATTCAATTTTCCACACGGTAATGAGAGTTCTACTTGGTTTCACGCAATTGAAAAATTCCGAAAATCTACTCACTGACATTAAGACAATAATGTACAATAATACAATATTTTGTGAATTGGAGATGAATTTCAATTCCATCAATGACAAGGAGCAAGTTCGAATTAATGATCTTGCGGAAATTAAAACTCACACGTTAAATATATTGAGGGCACTTTTTAAGCATTATCGACTCAAGGATTTGGTGAAACCTTACGTTTCGGAGGGTTTTACTGCTGCTATGAAGAGTTACGATGAACAATCTTGGGCGGTATGTAATTAGAGAAAAATTATTAAAAATTGATTTATATTTATTTTTTTAGTATTTGAAATGTTGTTTCTTTTTAAATTGTTCTTGATGTTTTTTTTAATTAAGCCTTTCGTTTCAGGAACGAAATGCGGCAACTTTGTTAATTGGAACTTTAGTGACGAGAACTTTTGGTGTATTAAGAACGAGGGATTATATAAATTTGACGACGCACAATAAAATGACGGGGAAGGTTTTTTTTGAAAAATATGGACAACTGTTGCCGTTTATGTTGGAAAAATTGCACAATTTTATAACTGAACGGGATGAAATGATCGATTGTAAAATGCAAACAATTCTGTTGATTATATCGAGATTGTATGTTGGTAATGACATCGAAAATTCAAATTCTTCCTGGCAGGTTTGTATAAAAGATATTAAACCTTTATTTAATAAATATTATTTAAAATAAATAGTAATGATGATAATAATAATAATAATAATAATAATAATAATAATAAAAGAAATAATAGAAATAATGATCTAAATAATTGTAATTTCCAAGGTGGATAAATTTATCAATCTCGTATCACAATGTGGAACGAATCGAGTGCACAAAACACGGGAACTTGCAGCGAGAGCTTTAGTTTCGTTATTAACGGAAAATAACATCTGCGAGACGCTGGAATTTCTGATAAAAAACGTAATTGAGACTAAAGAGAATTTAAATGCTCTTCACGGTTATGCGCTACAGGTAATATTTTCAAATATTAAAAATATCTAAATTTAATAAATTGTTGTCAAATATTAAAAATATCTAAATTTAATAAATTGTTGTCAAATATTAAAAATATCTAAATTTAATAAATTGTTGTCAATATATTTTAAATACTTTAATGAATTGTTAGGTATTAATATAATTTAAATGCTATAATGAATTATTCAATTTATTATCTTACTCGATTTTTTCTAAAAGAAGACCTAAAAAATGGCTCATAAGATTAATAAATATTTTCCCTCTAGCTGTACGAAATAGTGAGCGTATTCGAGTTGTCCGCAGAAATTATTTCGAAAACGAAATTTAATGATTTTTTGCTAAACATGGAGAAATCAGTTCTTCAAAGTTTAGAAGAGAACAACGAAAATTCTGCCTGCTTTCCTGCAGCTGCCACGTTTGTCACTATTTTATCAGAACTTTTAAAACAGCCATCGAGCAGGTAATTTTAATATTTTTCTATAATTATTTAATTTTCAGTGTTATTTTGAGATTATTTTTTAGCTTTTTTGACCAATTTGACTATAAACTTCGAAATTTGAGTTTTTATAAAAAAAATGTTGTAGAGAAGGGAATTTAATTATTTAAACATATTTTTTATGATAAAATTCTACCCCGAACAAGTTTATTATTTTTATAAATAGTGAAAATATCACAGAAATTCAATTATTTAGAAATTTTTTCTTTTAATTTCTTCCCAATCATTCAAATTTAATTTTTATAAATAATTAAAAATTTGACAGAAATTCAATTATTTAGAAATTTTTTTTTAATTTCTTCCCAATCATTCAAATTTAATTTTTATAAATAATTAAACATTTGACATAAATTCAATTATTTAAACAGACGTTAGAGGAACTTCAATAATTTCCAATACAAGTTAGAAGAATTTCATTATTTTATATAATTTGATAACATTCAATTATTTAGATAAATTTTAAATTAAAAATTGCGTTCAATTTGGAGAAATTAATTCATATTTTCCGTTTTTTAGGAAACTTTTCGAAGATCGACTCCTTGATAGTATCATAATAAGACTAAAGATGCACTTGGCAAATTGTAAATTACTGAAGGAAAAACCGGGAAAAGAAGTTTACGAAATAGAAGCAATGAATTTTATTATATCATACATTCAAAATTCATTCGCTAGTGAATTATTCACCGATAATGATGATGAAATTAATTTTTGGCTCTCCGTTCTAATACACAATAATGAGAACATTCAAATAATAATTTGGAAAAATGTTTTTTCAATTACTGAGAAAGTACCGATAAATTCGAAATTTCTTCACTACGCACTGTCGATTGCCTTCAATACGAATTTCGATTTAATCGACAATGTCGAAGTACACGATGCAATCTATGAATTTTTATATCTCACTCTATCGAATTTACAAGACACGAATTGTAAACATTTAATTGTAAATAATGATTTGGAAAAATCAAAAGTAATTCACGAGTTTTGTTCAATTATTGGTGAAATGCTTACTTGTCACATGAGGAAAAAGAGTTTTTATGAAAGAGGGATTTTTCTGCAATTGACGGAGAAAATGTTTGCATGTTTCTCTTCCGTCTCTACGGTATGTTTTGAAAAATGAAATTTTCGATTTTTAAAATATGAAACTATAAAGTGGAAAGTTGGAATTTCTAACTAAACCTTTTTTTTCAGGAAAATTCCATAACGCCAATGAATAGAAATGATGTCTATAAATTGGTAGTCAATAATTCTTGGATGTGCTCTGCGGATATAAGTTGTCGAATAGGAATTGCGAAGAATCTTTTTGATCTTTATGTGGAATTTGTGGATGTGAATGATAGTTGTAAGTTTAATTCAAATTTTAATAAGTTTTCAAAATCTACTATTTTAATGAAGTTTTTCAAAACATTTCAATTATTTAAAAAAAAAATGTAATAAAATTCTAAGCAAGAATTCAATTATTTTTCTTAATAATAAAATTGTTCTTCAAAATTTAATTAATTTTTAAAAATAATTTAAATCCTGTGAAAAATAATTAAATTTTTGAGAATTTTATTATTTTGAAAGATAATTGAAATCTTGACGAGAATGTTTTTTAAGAAATATTAAAATCATTAAATTTTTTTAAAAAATTAAATTTCTGCAAACATTTTATAAATTATAAAAATAATTGAATTCCTGTGAACTTTTTTTCATTTACAAAATTTTCTTTAATATTTGTTTTGATTTTTATTAAAAATTTTGAAAATAATTAAATTTTTGAAAAGAACTTATTTTTTTCAAAGACAATCGAAATCTTGACGAGAATTTTTTTTAAGAACTATTAAAATCATTAAATTTTATAAACAAATTAAATTTCTGCAAACATTTTATAAATTATAGAAATAATTGAATTCCTGTGAATTTTTTTTTTAATTACAAAATTTTTGTAATGTTTGCTTAGATTTTTATTAAAAATTTTGAAAATAATTAAATTTTTGAGAACTTTACTTTTTTGAAAGATAATAGAAATCTTGACGAGACTTTTTTTTAAAAAACATTAAAATTATTAAATCTTCTCGAAAATTTTTTAGAACAATTAAATTTTGCAAAAATTGTATAAATTATAAAAATAATTGAATTCCTTTGAACTATTTTTTCATTTATACATTTTTTTAATGTTTGCTTAGAGTTTTATTAAAACTTTAAAAGTAATTAAATTTTTGAAAAGAACTTTATTTTTTTGAAAGATTATAAAAATCTTGACGAGACTTTTTTTTAAAAACATTAAAATAATTAAATTCTTGAGAATAATTTTATTAATTTTAAAAAAAATTCAATTCTTATAAATATTTTTATCAAAATTTGTCAAAATATTAAAAATTTTGAGAAAAATTTTATTAAAATTCATTAAAATAATTAAATTTCAGCAGAAATATTTAATAAATAAATAATAAATTTATGAATTTCATTTGAAATTTTTGAATTTAATTGAATTTCTCGAGGAACTTTAATAAAATAATTGTAAACAAAAATTTCAATTATTATAAAAAAATGGTTCTACGTAATTGAATTTCTTTTAAGTTTAATTAAAAATAATACTGATAGTTGTAAGTTTAATTCAAATTTTAATAAGTTTTTAAATAAGTTTTTAAAATCAACTATTTTAATGAATTTTTTCAAAAGATTTCAATTATTTTTAAAAAAATGTAATAAAATTCTAAACAAGAATTCAATTATTTTCCAAAATAATAAAATTCTTCTTCAAAATTTAATTAATTTTTGAAAATAATTTAAATCCTGTGAAAAATAATTAAATTATTAATTAGATTAATTAATTTATTTCTTTATTATTAATTATTAATTATGATGATTATTATTATTATTAGAATTTTATTATTTTTAAAGATGATTGAAATCTTCAGAATTTTTTTTTAAATATTAAAATCATTAAATTAAAAAAAAAATTATTGATTATAAAAAAATCTTGACGAGACTTTTTTTAAAAAACATTAAAATTATGAAATCTTTCCAAAAATAATAAATAATAATAGTTGTAAGTTTAATTCAAAATTTTAGTATAAGTTTTTTATTCTTGAATAGAAAATAGAAAAATATTCCATTTTGAAAATTTTGTTTTTTATTTTTTTTAGGCTTGATTTTGGATTGGTGGACAACGTTATTGCATTTATTACTAGACGATAATATGATTGTTCGTCAACACGCATCAATTGTAATCTGTGATATAAAACCCAAAACTCAATTGGGCTGCCATTCTTTAATTATGGAGATATTTTTCGATAAGTTTTTTAATACGATTGGAAGGGGAAATCCAACATTAGGATTGGCCGCTCTCATTTGTTGGATCGTCACTCTAATGGATGACGAGGAACTCGAAATGGATGAAACGGAGGTAAATTGGAAAAAAAATTGAAAAAATATTGAAAAATATTGAAAAACATTGAAAAATATTGAAAAATATTGAAAAAAATTGAAAAATTACTAGACAATTTAATGAGAAAATACAATGATAGAATCGTTATTATTAAACATTTTTTTAATTTCAGGTATTCAACAAGTCGAACATTTACGAATATTTCGAACCAATGGGAATATCAAAACAGTGCATTAATTGCATTCAATTAATAATTCAACAGTGCAGTGTGAGTGAAATAATTCCAGAGAATGTACAAAACTGGTTGAAGGAAAAATTGAATCTACAATTTTGTGAAATCAATTCGTTTCGTCAACTTATTGTCAATTGTAAAAATCGAATTCCAAGTCTTGAAGGTAAATTGCAAGATATTTTAGATCCATTTTATAAATCAAAATTAATACTTCACGTTGGCTATGACGATCTTAGTCGACAATTTTCCAAGATCTCTTGAAATTGTTTTTTTCATTTTTAATAAAAATATTTATTAAAAAAAAAATCGTTTTGATGAGTTAATTTTTTTTTAAAACAAAATCGTTTTGATGAGTTAATTTTTTTCAAACAAAATCGTTTTGATGAGTTAATTTTTTTTTAAACAAAATCGTTTTGATGAGTTAATTTTCTTTTAAACAAAATAGTTTTTTTTCCTATAGGAATTTTTGGTTTGGAAATTTATTTCTAAATTACTTTTAATATACAGAGTTTTTGTTTACTTTGTTAGAGAAGTTTCTTTGTTGTTCGCACATAATCATCGGAATTTTGTGTAAGAAAAATGTGTTTTGGTGTATTTTCGGTGGTGATGTTATATTTTAAAGCAGCAATATTCGATAGTGCTTTAAATGTCCTGGGCTCCCAGATTGAAACGTCCGATAGAGATTTACGATCGAGATGAACGTCGTATTTATAAAGACCGTCTCTCAGATTATATCTGGTAATATCGTGTTGCATACAAGCAGCATCCAGACGCGTCTCCCAAAGCTAAAATAATTATTACATCAATTATGTTAATTCACTTGAGAAATTAATTTAAATTAAATGAATTCATTTTAATTAAATTCATTAATTCATTCATTCATTTTTAAATTGAATGAATTTAATTTAGTTTTTTTTTCTTTTTAATTTCGAAAGCGTTTTAATTTCATCAATTTTACCTCTCGCAAATCTTTTCGTTTCACTTCTCGTGACTTGGTTGTATATTGAAGAGAGCGATGAACAGCACGAATTGTCATACTATAACAATTTCTCATTCGACCTCTAAAATGCTGAAAAATTAATTATTTTCCCTGTCAAAGACAAATTTTATCTTTTATAGGTAAATTCCGATTTTTATGTTTAAAAAAAAACCCCTGGGAAAAAACTTTAAGGTTATGTTTACTAGAAAAATTCCCCGTAACTTATATATATATAAATAATGATTTTCACACATAGAATGTCGCGAATTTGTTTATAACAAAATTGAACAACTTTTTTTCAATAAATATTGCTAAAGAAAGTCAATAAAATACATACTGCGGCGAGTTTGAAAATTTTCCTCTTTCGCCAAAATTCATCAGGACCCCTTGATCTTGAAAGTAATTGCAAAGATTTAAAAACCATGATGTATTTTTTATTTATTTCCTACTCTTTTCTGTTATTTATATTTATTTCTACTGATTTGTAAGAAGAATTCCCAATTCGTATATTACGTTTTCAAATCAGTGTTAGGTTATGTTCGTTGATCGTAAATGTAAAACGTAAAATTCGTATAACGCAAGAGACGTAAGTAATTTTTTTTATCAAAGGTCAAATTATTTACAATGTGTTGTTATTGTCCTTTTACAGCTCATGATAAAAAGGGAAAAAATTTTACAAAAAAAAAAATTACATTAATTTTGAAAAAATAATTTTAAACCATGTAAAATAAAAGATGTTAAAATACAAGTAAAGGGTCGGTATTAAGTTTCAAAATCGGTATTACAAAGATAAAGAAAGAGAATGAATTTCTTTTTTTATTATTAAAAAATAAAATCACAAGATGAGGAAACTACGCTTGGTCATGTATTAATAGGAAATAGTATAGTTAAAGTTTATGCAAGAAATAGAATTTTTTTTTTCATATAAAAAAAATAATGCAAAACTATGTGAATGAAGTCACGTGACATTATTCCCACCCCTTCCATGCATAGGGGGAGGGCTTAATCAGTTGCCGACTGGAGCGGACCTCTCTTTTCATCTCAATGAATTGAAGAGAGAGAGTACGATTGAAATCGTAAATAGATGACTGATAGGATCCGCCCCTGGTACCTGAATACAATGGAATTTCTGTTTGGCAACCATGTAAGTAATATTCCCATCTGCTCCACAATAAGACGTAACATAGTCGTACGTAAGTCACGGTAAAATAGCTCTCGTCATTCTCTCGTCCCTTACATTAGACAAAGAAGCATTTACACATTTATCCGTTTGCCCAACAGAAATTGTGCTCCAACCAACATTCCTTTCACTCGAATTGTATTTCGATGTGGAGAGAAACGCCATTTTGCTATTTCCTTACTCTTTTCTAAAGTATTTCTTTATTCAACATTATAAATTGTAAATTTAATACTTAGAGCAAAACCTCTAGTTAATTTGGCATGTGTGTATAAAATTAGGAGATGTTAACATATTAAAAAAAAGTGATTATTATGTGTGCACTTGTGTGACAAAATTTACATCGTGTTTTTTTATTCTTTTATTTATTTCTCGAAATTTTTCATTTTGGAAAATAATTTTTTTTTCATTTTATTCAATAAATGTGTGTGTGCTGAATTTAAGAAACATAAATTATAGAGAATAAATTCAATTTTGTCGCAAAGTCAAGTTTTTAAAAAAAAAAAGTGTTAAAACGTTGTAATCATAGATTCGACAAGAAAACGTCTTCAATTCAAGGTTTGTATGTTTACATTTTTACGTAGTGGAGAAAAAAAAATGAGTTAAAATATTGATTCGTTTTTATTACTGTTCCGTAAGCGTAAGAGAAAGAGGTTTAAACTTAATTTTCAGAAATATGAATTTGTTTTTGTATTTTTAATATAAAGATATTTTTTTGATCTATATAATTTTTTTGGAACGTTGGAGTGCCAAAAATAGGAATGATGTTCAGTCTAAAACCTTGCATTATCCCTCCCATATGTAGCCTAAAGAGCGGATGTTAAGTTTATAGTGGTGTTGATACAATACTCTTTCAAAAATTACATATATGTATATGTGTCTGAAAGCCTACAACCACAAACTCTCGAGCAAAGTTCCTCCTGTTCAACGCATTCCTATCTAACTGCCCGTGTGCCCGTCTCTTTTTACTGGTTTACAGCGTTGCCATATTTCCTGTAACAAATAAATAATTTTTAAATGTACTTAATTTTGTACATTTTAATGGGCATTTAATTCATTTATTGCTCATTAAAAATTCTCCTTTTCTAATTTAATGTTTTGTTTTTTGCCTGTTGTTATAATAGAGAAACAACATAAGTTGCTATGTGCCTTTTTCCTATTTTATTTTCTAAAGTATTCCTATAGTAGAATTATTTTCATGTAAACTTTTGCAATATTCTTTCTCTCTCTCTCTCTCTCTCCTTTGATACTGAACACAGTCTGTGTGTGCTGATCCACTTTCTTATTGTTGCCAGATAACTTGGTCAATATTTTATCAGTTTATTATTGCTTCATACACGGACATAAAGCGTGATTGAATTTAAATAGAATTAAAATAGTGTGATAAACATCGTGTGCGAGTTCTCAAGAATAATGACCTAAGTTTTATTCAGAAACAATAATGTGATATTTAATTTTCTTCTTTTAATTGTCTTTTATGACTTCACTAAGTACGAGTCATTTTCATTATATTTTCATCCGACGATTTTAAAAACGATCACGTTTTTTCTCGGTAATTTTGTGTGTATAAGTTTATTCGTCGTATTTATTTTGAGCTGGATAAATTGTGCTTCTTTAAAGAAAGGCGATTTCTATTTTCGGTGAGTTTCCTTTTTTTTTTATTATGCAAGAATTGTCTATTAACAAATTTGATATTTGTTGTACTGTTATATTCGTGTATACACAATGCTATGGAAGAGTGTATGCGAGGCAGTGTTTATTGAAAAATACTGTGAAATATTTATCGGAAAAAAACTGTTTCGGAAGAAATGGAAGGAAACTATATTGTATTTAATTAATTAATTTTTAATTATTAAATAGTATAGTTATTTAATAATAATAATAATAATAATATTAATAATAATAATAATAATATTAATAATAATAATAATAATATTAATAATTGAAATACCATGAAAAATACTATAAAACCGTAAATATTTGAAGAAAAAAATATTTACTGGTAAAATAGTATTGATTTCTCATCAAGATCAAGAAAGACGGGATTTTCTTGAATAATTTCTCAAACTATTTTTGTCGTCTATTGTGTGTGAATCGACAAAGTTGGAAAAAAGATATTTTTTTGATTTATCAAAAAATTGGGAATGCTTGTTTAGAAAGTTGAGTGAACGTCTTCGAAGAACTTTCTCATTGATTATTCACGGGACACTGAATTTTTTTGCAAATAATTTATTCAATGTTCCCAAAGTAATGCAATTCGACGAGTTAAATCAATTGACTTTGATATTCATGAAAACATCAATTTTGGAAATTTTAGTGAAATAAAAAGAACAGACACAATGCGGAAAGAAGAAAAGAAGAAGAAGAAGTGTGCGTCGTCCATTGGGGAAGTCAGACGGAAATTGAAGAAAATGAAGATAAAACTTAATGAAGTGTATAAAAGGTATATTCATTTAATTGCTTCTTCTTCCTCTTCTTCTCTCTTGCGACTGGTTTTTTCCTGTCTCACATTCTTTCTCATTTATCGCATAATATAAATATTTAATTATACTGACAAACCTATTTCATATAATATCTCTTCATGTATAATACTGAAAAGAAAAAAAAAATGATTCATCATCACTTCGGGGAATTCAACTTCAATCAAAATGGACTTTGGACTTTTGAAGCATGATATATCTGCATAATAATTGTAATGCAAAAAAACAGCAACAAGAAGGAAAGTTTTTCGACACAAACTTTTTTTTTATTCGAGAATTTTTGAATATTTGAGTCACGTGAATGCGCATTGCGAGAAAAGGATATTGAATCAAGATTTTGGGACGGGGATTATTATTGGACTTGGTTCGCAAGGTTTCAGAAGAAATTTATACGCAGGACATCAGAACGAAGTAATATTTGTATATTAAGCTTAATTATAATTCATTTAAATTATAATTTATATTTATATAATTGTAATAATTAAGATTTATATTATAATTTAAATATTGCATCAATTATATATATAATCATTAATTATTTATGAATAATTATTAATATTAAAAGTTGTTGTCAAGAATGATTATTAATATTATAATAATTAAACTAGTATTATTTGTAGATAATAAGTTAACGAAATGAAAGCTGCGATCAATACTGACGTATATCATTTTTAGAATTTAAAAATTAGAAATTAAGATATATAATATTAATCGCTTATTTCTGTCTTAAATTTCAGTTGTCGATTGTTTTTCATAAATTTATTTCTTTTCATAAATAAATTTCTTTTAAAAATTGTCTATATTGATAATGATAAAAGACTAATTATTCCCGAACATGTATTTAAGTCCCATGTTTATAATTTTCATTTCTATTTTTTCTTTTTCCTGTTAATTGAATTTTTTCCAGAATATTTTCGAATATTTTCAAAGTGTTTGACATGAAATAAATTTTTAATCAGGAGTTTAGACTCCTGAAATATCAATTAATGACAAATTTTTAGCAGAGACTTTTTGGTCTAACAGGGTTGCCACGAAAAATTAATTTTGTCTTTCCCTGACTTTCCAGAACAAATTTCGACTTTTCCTGGCCTAAAAAATATTCTGATTCATTCGGAGAATTATTTGCAATATTTTTATGCAAGAATTGAATTACAATTTTTATATAAATAGTGAAATTTAAATGTTTTCAAAATCTACTATTTGAATGAACTTTTTCAAAAGATTTCAATGATTTAAAAAATATGTAATAAAATTCTAAGCAAGAATTTAATTATTTTCCTAAATAATAAAATTCTTCCTCAAAATTTAATTATTTTTAAAAAATAATTTAAATCCTGTGAAGAATAATTAAATTTTTTAAAAGTATTTTATTGTTTTGAAAGATAATTGAAATTTTGACCAGAATTTTTTAAAATAACAATAAAATCATTAAAATTTTTTCGAAAATTTGAAAAAAAATTAAATTTCTGCAAAAATTGTATAAGTTATAGAAATAATTGAATTCCTGGAAATTTTTTTCATTTAGAAAATTTTTTAAATGTTTGCTTATAATTTTATTTAAATTTTTTGAAAAGAATTTTATTATTTTGAAAGATAATTGAAATCTTGTTGAGAATTTAAAAAAAAACATTAAAATCATTAAATTTTTTTGAAAATTTTTTAAAACAATTAGATTTCGGCGAAAATTGGATAAATTATAAAAATTATTGAATTCCTTTGAATTATCTTTTCATTTATACAATTTTTTTAATGTTTGCTTAGAATGTTACTAAAATTTTTGAAAATAATTAAATTTTTCAGAATAATTTTATCATCTTGAAAGATAATTGAAATCTTGACGAGAATTTTTTAAAATAACATTAAAATCATTAAATTTTTTCGAAAATTAAAAAAAAAAATTAAATTTCTACAAAAATTGTATAAATTATAGAAATAATTGAATTCCTGAGAATTTTTTTCATTTAGAAATTTTTTTAATTTTTGCTTAGAATTTTATTAAAGTTTTTGAATTAATTTTATTATTTTGAAAGATAATTGAAATCTTGTTGAGAATTTAAAAAAAAACATTTTAAAATCATTAAATTTTTTCCAAAATTTTTTTAAAACAATTAGATTTCTGCAAAAATTGTACAAATTATAAAATAATTGAATTCTATTGATTTTTTTTTTTTATAAAATTTTTTTAATGTTTGCTTAGAATTTTATTAAAATTTTTTTAAATAAATAAATTTTTGAAAATAATTTTATTATTTTGAAAGATAATTGAAATCTTGACGAGAATTTAAAAAAAAACTTTAAAATTATTAAATATTGACGAGAATTTAAAACAAAAAACGATTAAATTTTTTAAAGCAATTAAATTTTTGTAAAAATTGGATAAATTAAAAAGTAATTGAATTCCATTGAATTATTTTTCTATTTATAAAATTTTTTTAATTTTTGCTTAGAATTTTATTAAAGTTTTTGAATTAATTTTATTATTTTGAAAGATAATTGAAATCTTGACGAGAATTTAAAACAAACAACCATTAAATTATTTCAAAAATTAAATTTCTGCAAACATTTTATGAATTATAGAAATAATTGAATTTCTGTAAATTTTTTTTTCATTTACAATTTTTTTTAATGTTTGCTTAGATTTTTATTAAAATTTTGAAAATAATTAAATTTTTCAGAAGAATTTTATTATTTTGAAAAATAATTGAAATTTTGACGAGAATTTTTTCCAAAATACATTAATATTTTTATCAAAATTTGTCAAAATATTAAAAATTTTGAGAAGAATTTTATTGAAATTCATTAAAATAATTAAATTCCTGCAACAAAAAATTTAATAAATTACGAAGATAATGGAAATCTTGCTATAAATTGCATTAAAATCTTAGAAAATAATTAAATTTTTTCTGGAACGTCAATAAAATTGTATAAAAAAATTTCATTTATTATAAAAAAAAAGTAAAAAAAATTTTTGCAGATTTAAAAAATAATTGTATTCTTTTCAGTTTAATAAAAAATAATTGAATTTCTGTAAAAAAAAACGTTAAAATAAACATTATTTTCAAATAATTAAATTGTTTTTGGAAATTGTGAAAGTAATTGAAATTTTACAAAGAATTTTATCAAAATTTTCGAAAATATTTTATTTTTTAGAGGGATTTTATTAAAATTCATTAAAACAATGAAATTACTGTAAAATTGTATACAAATTATGAAAATAATTGATTTTCGGTAAAATTTTTATTTATTTCTGCGGAAATAATTAAATTCCGGTGAAACTTTTATTTACTTTTGCGTGGATAATTGAATTTCGGTGAAACTTTTATTTATTTTTGCGAAAATAATTTAATTTCGGTGAAATTTTTATTTATTTTTGCGAAAATAATTGAATTTTGGTGAAACTTTTATTCATTTTTGCGAAAATAGTTGAATTTCGGTGAAATTTTTATTCATTTTTGCGAAAATAATTGAATTTCGGTGAAACTTTTATTTATTTTTGCGAAAATAATTGAATTTCAGTGAAATTTTTATTTATATTTTTTTTTTTGCGAAAGTAATTGAATTTTAGTGAAATTTTTATTCATTTTTGCGAAAATAATTTAACGTTTCTTTCCTCTTTGCTTATGAATTTAATTAAAAATTTTGCAAATAATTCAATTTTGTAGAAGAATTGCATTATTTTTTTTTAAGATTTTCAGAATATACTGTAATAAAAATCCATAATTTTCCTTACCTTTAGCAACCCTGTCTCTAAATTTACTTATTTTCAAGTTTTCATCCATATTTCAACTATATAATTGAGATTTAGAAAGAGAAAAGTATATCTACTATTTCGCCAGTTGTCTCTGTCTGCCGGCATTACACGTGAATTTGCGTGAAACGCATGTCCCGGCGCACCCTATTTTTATACATATATCTACAGTTCGTCTGGCAAACGAATTTCATTTTTCCCTATATTAAAAAGAGGAAAAAAAAATTGTTTAAAAATAATTCGCCTTCAAGTGAAAATAAACTCCCATTCTGTTCAAAATCGATAGAGAAGAAAATGATAATAATAAATAATATATCAAGAATAGAGGAAGAATGGAAAGAATCGATCTGTCAAAACAAAAGTTAGTCTTGTAGTTTACACCATGTTAGTTTACATATTTTTTTTCCATGGAGAAAATTTCTTTTTAATCTACCATTGAGGTGTAAAAAAAAATGCATGAATTTTTAAAGGGAAATTTTGTATACGAAATACGAGTCTACTGCGGGTCTTATTTTTAGGTTATGTTACTTGTAAACAATTTTTCCAGGAAAATTATACATTCGTATATAATTCTGATAAATTTGGAATTAAAAATCAATTAAATTAATTAATTAATTATTAATTAATCAATTAATTATCAATTTAATTGAAATAATAATAATAATAATAAATTGTTGCGAAGAATTAATGTTTTTTTGATTTGTATTTTGCAGATTGAAAAAAGTAGATCGAAACTCCGCACGTTGAGGAGAAAAAAGAAAAACACCCCTACAATTAAAACGAAGACAATGACAGATATTATAGACCATCGAGATGTACGAGAATCACTGTCGAGCCCCTTGAAGTCCTTCGATAATAATAATCAACACGTGAATTCAATAATCACTCAAACACAATTAAATACGGACGAGGTGGATAACGTAGATCATCATTTCGAGGCGGTGCGATTGCAGAGTTATGAAAACTGGCCGTTAAATTATATGGAGCCGGCGAATTTGGCCGCCGCTGGATTTTATTACACGGGCGAAAGCGATAAAGTCAAATGTTTCGAGTGTCAAGTGGAAATTCGTCAATGGCTCGAGGGCGATGATCCAATGATTGATCATCAACGTTGGTCGGGACGTTGTAGATTCATAAGAAAAATTCCCTGCGGCAATGTTCCAATTGGAGTTGATCCTGATACAATACCAGCGCCACGTCCACGAAGTCACGACGTTTGCGGACCCTATGGCGTTGAAATAAGATCTGGCTCGGGACCAGACAGTTCATCGACGTCAACTGGAAATTTAACGAGTTCAGCGAAACTCGGCCTCATTGGAATTGGTCGCTCTAAGGGACCAGCACACACCGAATACGCCAGTTACGATGCAAGACTGCGGACATTCGAATCATGGCCGAAGTGCATGCGACAAACGAAGGAGCAATTGGCGGACGCTGGCTTTTATTACACGGGAAAGGGCGATCAAACACTCTGCTATCATTGTGGCGGTGGCTTGAAGGACTGGGAGCCGGAGGACGATCCTTGGGAACAACACGCGAAATGGTTCTCCAAGTGTGTCTACCTTTTCATAGTCAAGGGTCAGGACTATATCAACAAGGTCACAGGGCAACATCCGACACAGCCCACGAAAGAGGTGACAATCTTTCTTGCAATTCAGTGTTGAAATTGGTCAAGACTCTCAGAAAAGTCAACCATTTTTATTGAAAAATGTTGGAAAAAATTAATTCATGGAATTCAAAGAAGAATTCTGTTTTTTCTTTTTTTTTCTTACGAACTATGAAATTACGACGATTTCCAATACAAGAAGTTCAATTTTTCCAAAAAATAATTTTTATCTAAATAACTTTTTAGTTCTTAGTTAATTTTTATTCAAATAATTAATTAATTGAAATTAATTAATTCTTGAAAAACTGTCACAACATTGTTACGTATAAATTATTTTATAAATAATTTTACGTAAATATTTCGAAATTAATTGAATTTTTAGAGAATTGCTATTAGAATGTTTACACTGAAAAAAAAAATTTATTTGATTCAAATAACCGATTATTTGACTATTATCATGTAAATATTTACTTGACTCAAATAATTTTTATTTAAATCAAATAAATTGTATTTGAATCAAATACTTCAGTATTATTAATAACCGATTATTTGACTATTATCAAATAAATATTTACTTGGATCAAATAATTTTTATTTAAATCAAATAAATTGTATTTGAATCAAATATTTCAGTATTATTAATAACCGATTATTTGACTATTATCAAATAAATATTTACTTGAATCAAATAATTTTTATTTGAATCAAATAAATTGTATTTCAATCAAATATTTCAGTATTTGAAGCAAATTTAATTGATTCAAATAAAAACTATTTGATTCAAGTAAATATTTATTTGATAATAGTCCAATAACCGGTTATTTGAATCAAATAAATTTTTTTTTCAGTGTATAAATAAATAAGCTACTAAAAGAAATAATAATTCTTCACAGCAATTCAATTATGTTCGAAAAAAAATTTTTTAATTAAAAAAATTCTCGTCTAAATTCCAGGGCTTGGATTGTGCAACTTTTTTTATTTTTTTCAACTTTTCTAAGGAAATGAAACTTTTTTCGACTTTTTTGTAGACAGATGCGACTAATCGACTTTTTCGAGATTTTTTTTAGTAAAATGCGACTGAAATTTTTTTAATTTTCAGAAAATTAAAGTTAAAGGGAAGTAAAAAAAAAGTTCTGTTAAGTTTATTTACAGATTTCTTTCAAATTTTTCAAGAAAAACATCAATAACTTCTTTTTGAAATAAATATTTAATTATTATTTTTCCATAGGATTAAAAATTAAAATTCTTCAAAAGATTCAAATTCAAACCTTTTTGAAATTAAGTTACTTATAAAAAATTGTTATAAAACATAACCGAGTGATAAAATCATTATTTTATATTATAAGATTTTATAAAAAAAAAAGAATTTGAAAATTATTTCAATTTTCTAAGATGCCTTTTTTATTTATAAAGATAATTAAAATTTTGACAATAATTTTATTAAAATTCTTTGCAAATAATTGAATTTCAGAGAAGAATTTTATTATATTTATAAGGATAATTTAAATTTTGAACAGATTTTTTTTAAAAATGTTTAAAAGTAATTAAATTTTGAAGAAGAATTTTGATATTTTTAAAAATAGTTGAAATTGTGGGGAGAATTTAAAAAAATTTGAAAATAATTTAATTTCTGCTATGAGTTTTCTTATTTTTTAAGATAATTTAATTTTGCATAGAATTTTATCAGAACTTTTGAAAATAAATAAATTTCCATGATGAATTTTATTATTTCTAAAGATAATGATAATTTTGACGAGAAATTTTTAAAAAATTTTGAAAATAATTGAATTTCTTCGAAGAATTTTATTACTTTTGAAAATAAATGAATTTCGAGGATGATTTTTATTATTTTTAAAAATAATTACAAATGTACAAAAAACATAAATAATTGAAATTCTGACAAGAATTTTATTAAAATTCTTTGAAAATAATTGAATTATGAAGAAGACTTATTATTTACAATGATAATTGAATTTTTGGACAGATTTTTTTTTAAATGTTTTAAAGTAATTAAATTTTGAAGAAGAATTTTGATATTTATAAAGATAATTGAATTTTTGGACAGATTTTTTTTAAAAATGTTTTAAAGTAATTGAATTTTGAAAAAGAATTTTTATATTTATAAAGATAATTGAATTTTTGAGCAGATTTTTTTTTAGAAAATGTTTAAAAGTAATTGAATTTTGAAGAAGAATTTTATATCTATAAAGATAATTGAAATTTTAAGGATTTAAAAAAAAATTTGAAATTAATTGAATTTCTGCGAAGAATTTCTTATTTTTTAAGATAATTGAATTTTGCAAAGAATTTTATCAGAACTTTTGAAATATTTTGATAAACAAAAATTTTAATGAAATTCTTGGTAAGATTTTAATTATATTTAGATATTCAAACATTTTTTTTACATAATTAAATTTTTCCCAGAAATTGAATTATTTTTTATTAAATTTCTTAAAGGAATTCAATTAATTTTTAATTTTGATAAAATTTATCGCAAAAAATCAATTATTTAGAAAATTTTAATATTTTGGCTAATATTTATAGAAAAATTCATGAGAATTGAATTACTTTTGAAATAATAAAATTCTTCTTCAAAATGTTAATAAAATTCTGAACAAACATTCAAATATTTTTATAAATGATAAAAATTTCAAATCAATTAAATTATTTTTATAACTAATACAATTTTGCAGGAATTTAATTGTTTTGAAGTATTTTAATAAAATTTTCGATAATCAATTATTTCTATAATTTATACAATTTTGTCGGAATTTAATTATTTTAAAGTATTTTAATAAAATTTTAGAAAGAATTCAATCATTTATAAATACATTGAGAAAATTATTTATGATAATCCAGTTGAAAGAGATTTTCAATTATTCACTAGATTATTTACTTTTGTATTCAAATAATTTAATTTTCGTTGAAATTTCTTTTAAAAATTAATTTAGAAACTAATTTTAGTTAAAATTTTAGATAATAACTAAATGAATTTTGAACAGATTTCAAATTAAAATTGTTGAAAATCTAAATATTTCATACTTTTAACTAACACTTCTGTAGAATTAATTTTTTTAAAAACTTTAATTGAATTTTTTTATTAAATTATTTCATGTTTTTATTTTCTATTATACAATTAAAGAATTTCCGAATAATCGTTAAATTTTCGTAAAATTGAATTGTAAACAAAGAAATGAATGAAAAAAAAAAATGAATGTTTTTCTAAATTTTATTCATTTTTTCACAGGAGACAATGTTAATGGACCTGCCGAGTTGTATTCAAAAGGTTCATAACACAATAACCGAGAAGGAGCCAGATTTCGTTGGAACGAGTAAAAACGAATTAAATCAATCGGAAAAGGAATGTACGAAAACAATAGCAAAGGATAAAGAAACAGTACGAATCGACGATGCGAGAATATGCAAAATTTGTTACAGTGAAGAATTGGGCGTAGTATTTATACCCTGCGGTCACATGGTGGCTTGTGTTAAATGTGCTCCGGGTATGACTGTGTGTGCCGTTTGTCGAAAACCTGTTACTATGAATGTTCGTGCATTTTTGTCATAGTATTTTTTCCTGGACAATTTATCAATTTATTTCACTAACTGGTATAATTGTTTTAGGAAGCAAAAAGAAAAAAAAAGAAAAACATTTATAATCATTGTATATACCAGTTTCATGCATTAAAAAAAAATAATAAACAAACAAAATACTACACTGCACACACCACATGCACAAACACACACACACACACATTCACAAATGAAACAAAAACCATAAATTCTCTTTTTATTTGGATTTGAGAAAATTTAAAAAAGTTAGACTGGTGAAAACCATAGGTTTTTAATTTAAAAATATTTTAGTTAAACATTATGCTTATATAAATATATATTATAGTGTTTTTATTTTTCTATCAAAAATTAACCCTTTCAATATTGTGAATTTTTATTTCGAGGCAAAAAAAAAGAAAATCTATTTTTAATGAGCTTGCTTAAATCATCGTTGTTTGGATTGATGTGTGTTGATATTCTATATAAATATATATTATAAGCAAGCTTTATTCGTTTAAATTCACTTTCATATACCGGATTAGTTAAATTTTTTTTTTAACTCGAAAAAAACATTTTGTTTTTGTAAAGAAAAAAAAAAGAAAAGGCCAAAACGATAATATTTAGCGATATTTATATATATATAAAAAAAACTTGCGGATTACACAGAAACGAAAGAAAAAACGAGCTTTTTAATTCTGTATAATAAAAATTGTAGTGTGTAAGTATACCGAAAGGGTTAATTAACACTTTACACGTGTATAAAAAAAATTAAAAAAACTGATCCAAGTGTACTTAAACACAAGGTTTAAGTGTTTTTTCTTCTTCTATTTACAAACAAATTTCTTCATTTCTTTCAAGTTAAATAGAAACACCTAACAATTAAATGTCACCTCTCAATGCAGTTTAACATTATTATGTAAAGAAAAACTCGAGTAGGGTTGAATTCTCTGTTAATCACAGTACATTTAAATATTTGCCTTTTTCCAGTGCTTGTTTAAAAGCCACAAACTGTAGGAAAAAAAAATAATTTATCACAAAACTGTTTTAAAATTAGTAATAAATGTATTAATAAAATTTTTTCTCAACGAGACTCGATTGTTTGTTTTTTCTCAAACCTAGCACGAAATTATTACTCTTATGATTTATTTTACAGAAAAATATTTTCAGAACTTTGTCGTTGATTCAGAATTTGAAAAAAGTCTCTCATTTATTGACGAAATTCATAACTAAATGTAAATTTATAACTTTTAATAATATATTTGCGTGACTTGTTGAAATAATTTAATTAAATAAACAAATTTAGGTCCTGCAATAAAAAACGAATGTGCAAAACATCACGTTCTCAATTGAATCAATTATTTTCAAAAAAAATTCTCCAAATGTCAATTATTTTCTAAAATTTTTTTAAAAATTGTCGAGATTTCAATTATTTTCTTGATTTACTTAATTTTTTGCAGGAATTTAATTATTTTAAATAATTTTAATAAAAAATTATTTTGAAAAATTAAAAACATTCTCGTTTAAATTTAAATTATATTCAGAATTAATAAAATACTTTGCAGAATGTCAATTGTCTTTAAAAATTTTCCTAAATTCAGGTAAAAATTTCAATTATTTTTCAAATTAAAAAAAATGGGTCAAGATTTCAATTATTTTTATAATTTATTTCTTAAAAGAATTCAATTAATTCTCAAAATTTAATAAAATTCATCACAAAAATTAAATTATTTAGAAAATTTTTAATATTTTGACTAATATTTATAAAAAAAAAATCATGAGAATTGAATTGCTTTTGAAATAATAAAATCCTTCAATTCTTCTTCAAAATTCTGAACAAACATTAAAATATTTTTATAAATGATAAAAATTTCAAATCAATTCAATTATTTTTATAATTTATACAATTTTGCAGGAATTTAATTGTTTTAAAGTATTTTAATAAAATTTTCGAAAGAATTCAATTATTTCTATAATTAATACAATTTTGCAGGAATTTAATTGTTTTAAAGTATTTTAATAAAATTTTCGAAAGAATTTAATTATTTCTATAATTTATACAATTTAGCAGGAATTTAATTATTTTAAAGAATTTTAATAAAATTTGCAGAATGTCAATTGTCTTTAAAAATTTTCCTAAATTCAGGTAAAAATTTCAATTATTTTTCAAATTAAAAAAAATGGGTCAAGATTTCAATTATTTTTATAATTTATTTCTTAAAAGAATTCAATTAATTTTTAAAATTTGATAAAATTCATCGCAAAAATTAAATTATTTAGAAAATTTTTAATATTTTGACTAATATTTATAAAAAAAAATTCATGAGAATTGAATTGCTTTTGAAATAATAAAATCCTTCAATTCTTCTTCAAAATTCTGAACAAACTTTAAAATATTTTTATAAATGATAAAAATTTCAAATCAATTCAATTATTTTTATAATTTATACAATTTTGCAGGAATTTAATTGTTTTAAAGTATTTTAATAAAATTTTCGAAAGAATTCAATTATTTCTATAATTTTTATACAATTTTGCAGGAATTTAATTATTTTAAAGAATTTTAATAAAATTTGCAGAATGTCAATTGTGTTTAAAAATTTTCCTAAATTCAGTTGAAAATTTCAATTATTTTTCAAATTAAAAAAAAAATGGGTCAAGATTTCAATTATTCTTATAATTTATACAATTTTTGTAGAAATTTAATTCAAATATTGTGATAAACAAAAATTTTAATAAAATTCTTGGTAAGATTTCAATTATTTTTAGATATTCAATAATTTTTTTATACATAATTAAATTTTTCGCAAAAATTGAATTTTTTTTTTATTAAATTTCTTAAAGGAATTCAATTAATTTTTAATTTTGATAAAATTCATCGCAAAAATTCAATTATTTAGAAAATTTTAATATTTTGTCTAATAATTATAGAAAAATTCATAAGAATTGAATTACTTTTGAAATAATAAAATTCTTCTCCAAAATGTTAATAAAATTCTGAACAAACATTCAAATATTTTTATAAATGATAAAAATTTCAAATCAATTAAATTATTTTTATAATTAATACAATTTTGCAAGAATTTAATTGTTTTAGAGTATTTTAATAAAATTTTCGAGAATATTCAATTATTTCTATAATTTATACAATTTTGCCGGAATTTAATTGTTTTAAAGTATTTTAATAAAATTTTCGAAAGAATTCAATTATTTGAAAATAGATTGAGAAAAATATTTATGATAATCCAGTTGAAAGAGATTTTCAATTATTCAGTAGATTATTTACTTTTGTATTCAAATAATTGAATTTTCGTTGAAATTTCTATTAAAAATTAATTAATTTTTTTTATAATTAATACAATTTTGCAGGAGTTTAATTGTTTTAAAGTATTTTAATAAAATTTTCGAAAGAATTCAATTAATTCATAACGAAATGTAAATTTATAACTTTCAATATTTGCCTGATTTGTTGAAATAATTTAATTAAATAAACAAATTGGGTCCTGCAATAAAACACGAATGTACAAAACATCACGTTTTTATTTTTCTACAATTGGAAAATGATTAAATAATTATTTTTTTTTAATATTGCGATCACATGCTCGATCGTTATTCACTGATTCATTAAGATGAAAAAAAATCATGAACAAATAAAGAATCTTATACGAGAGCATTTTTTGGATGTGAAACAATTTTAATTTTTTCGAATTAATTACAGAAAATTCCATTTTAATTCGTCGGTAAGATAAATTATATCTTAGTTATTCATAAAAACTAGAAAAAAAATGTCTCACTACATTTTTTCATATGTAGAAAAAAAAATGATCGCCATTAATCATTTTTTTCGTTTTGTTTTAAGATTAAAGTATATATACAAGTGACAAATATACAGAAGAATCGTGAAAAAAAAAATTTGTGTCACTTTTCAATGTTTGCGAATTGTTGTCAAACAACGCGAACTGGGAAAAGATAGAGATGAATCATTTTTTTAAAAAAAAGAAAGCTCAATGCACATTTCATTCGACTAATAAACACAATTTTTTTGACATCTAAAAAAAATAGAAAATTCAAATTAGTCGATGACTCTTTCTCCTTTATTCTCATATTTTTCTCAAGAGCAAATTAACTTAAAATAATTTGAATCCGGGTATAAAACATTTTTCAATTGATATTTTCTTGTACATACAATATAAAATGTTTTCCTTTCTCTCTTATATAAAAAAAAACAAAAAAAAAAAAAGTGTGCGAATACCTACTAAATATTATTATGCCTAGGAGATAATTTAAACAATAAAAGGTTAATCTATATCATAAATTGGAAAGAATATTAATTATTTAAACAATACAATTATTAAATCGCGCCGAGAAACTTTCAAAATACGTTGTATGTATACAATATTTGATTTCACGTGTAAATATATACAGTTTTATTTTTTTCATTATTTATTCACTTTTTTTTTCTTTTCTTTTTTAAATTAAACACGTAAAAGCACAGAAAGAAACAACAAAAAATGTTTACACATAAATTTGAGCGATGTGCAAAAAAAGAAATTTGCAAAATTGAAGAGTAAAAAAAAAATAAATAATAGGTACACTTTTAAATTCCATAATTTGAATTTTTATCTCACGCAAAAATTCCTTTGCGTTAAATTTTGTTACTATTCTTGACTCTAAACACATAGTTATAGCCCAATTAAATATATTGTTATTACATTTTTTTTTTAAACTTTGTTTCTGGCATTATCAGTTTCTTTGAAAATATGTACAATGTGATAAAGGGTAGATTTTTTTTTTTTTAGTAGTTATGATAATTTATAACAAAACAAAAAAAAAAATATATATATATATATTTACGAAATGGGTTTATACTTAAAGAGGCTAATCGGCGTAAACAATAAATTGCTGATTATCAACATCAGCAACTTCCACTTGGACGAATTGCGGTTGTTGAAGTTGAATTTGCTGAACCTGTCTTCCAATGGCGTTGCGCGATCTGAAAATTTTCGTTTTTTGTATTTTTTGCATAATATACGAGAGAATTATAATTAATTATTTTCTTTGTCTTAAATTTCGAACAATAGTAATAATTTGATTCTAGTTTATCATTTGCTTTTTCGAATAGTTAAAAGCAAAAAAATAGCTAAATAGTCAAATTGAAAATTGTAAATTGTAAATTGTAAATTGAAAATTAAAAATTCAAAATTAAAAACTAAGCTAATGATTTTTTTCTTACTTGGCTTTCGCGTGGGTTAAAATGTGTGACTTCAAGTTCGTAGATTGAGCGAATTTTTTACTACATCCATCAAATGGACAAACGTAAGGCCTATCTCCGGTGTGTATTCTAACGTGTGTTCGAAGATTAAAGTCTAAACTGAACCTTTTACCACAACCTTCGAATGTGCATTGAAAAGGCTTTTCCCCTGTGTGCACCAATTGATGCCTTTTGAGTTTTGAACTCTCAACAAAGGCTTTTCCACATTCAGCACAAACGTGAACTCGCGGTCCGTGCGTATGTAAATGCTTACGCATTGCACTATTGTCGCGAAACATTTTCGTACAACCCTTGTGGGGACAGGCAATAGTGCGTTCAACTCCGTCCATCATTTGTTGTTTGCGAATTTTCAATTTGTGACCAGGACGAGCGAATTCGGCCAATTGCTTTGGATCGGAGAGATCGAGTCCTGGCATTCCGTCCGACACTGAACTTCCCGAGTGATTGAATTTACTCGAATTCTTTCCCGACATGTATTCCGTGTAGTCCGGATCAGGCTCTGGATTTGAACCCTCATCTGAAATTAAAAAGAAAAAAAAAAAACGAAAAACAACACTGTGAGTAATCTTATCAAAATCATTTCTTTAAACAATGAAATCTACCATTTCTTCAGACAATAAAATTTACCATTTCTTTAAAGAATAAAATTTACCGTTTCTTTAAAGAATAAAATTTACCATTTCGTTAAAAAATAAAATTTACCATTCTTTTGACAGAAATAAAATTTCTTTAAACAATGAAATCTACCATTTCTTTAGACAATAAAATTTACCATTTCCTTAAAAAATAAAATTTACCATTTCGTTAAAAAATAAAATTTACCATTCTTTTGACAGAAATAAAATTTCAACTACTAAAGTCCAGGAAGATTTTAAACATAAATTTTCAATATATTCAAAATCTCTATATTCAAAATCACTCTTTTTAAAATGAAAAAAAAATTGTTCACTTAAAATTGTCACGACAAAAGTATAGTCTCTTCACCTTTTATTATAATAAATTTTGAAATACGAATTTTCACTACTAAGTTAAAATACTCACTCACGTGTTTCAAAACATTTTCAATTTTTAAGTTACTTCTTCCATCCATGCGGATTAGTTTAAACACATAAATTACCGTTAAATTACAATTTTCGAGACTAAAGAATCAAAAGAAAGAAAAGACAGTATTTTTCTCTATTTTCCCTCGATTTAGAAATATCATAAATGCAAACGAGTTTAAAGGGCTCGATTAACGCTTCTACCATTTACGTTTAAAAGTCGACTTTGTTTCTATTGTTTCCGTTCCTTAATGGCGAAGAGATCCATCAATTGAGAAGCCATTTTCAAAAGATGTCTGCTTTTTTTGAATATTAAAAATGGCGTTTCACTAATCAAAACAAACACAAATTTTGAAGTTTAAAAACCCGAAGTCAATAATAGAGGGATTTTTTTAAAAAAAACACAAACTCTTTCAAACTCCAAGTACTTGGGTTGCCAAACCCTAATTTCCCAAGACACTGTCAACATTCTTAAATTCAGAGAGGAAAAAAAAGAGGAAAATGAAAAAAAAAGTAGAATTTTATAAAAAAATCATACCATCGTCCGTACCGGATGCCCACATTGTAACTGAAAATTCACCTTCCAGGGTCTTGATTTGCACTTGTTTCTGTTCCCATTTTCTCGTTTTAGTTTCCGATGCCATATCGCCGAAAATAGCGTGGTCAGGAGCTCGAAACCTTGTATTACCTTGTTTCCTAGGCTTTTTAGTGACTTTTTTCGAGGGACCGGGACTTGATTCAACATAAATGTCGTTATCAGGAACGGGTATTTGGTCATAAACGCTTAAAGGATCACCACCGACAATTTCTTCCTGTGTCTGCAAAATGATTTCTTCCCGACCAGGCTCTGGAAGTGGCTGGAGTGCTATCATCGGTTGTCCATCATCACCTTCAATTGTCGTTTCAACTGTCTCGCACGGAATTTCAACGGGAATTGTTTCGATTTCTACTTCTTGAATGTCTGGCTGGATTTCAACTTCAGCTATTATGTCCGAAGACGCCATATTAATGTCGGCTGACGCCATATTACTAATCAAAATGGCTGGCTACAAATATTTGCTCTTTCAATGAAATAAACTGTTTAGTCATGAATAAAAAAGGCTTCATATGCTCAGATAGATGAGAAACAAGGTTAATAAAAAAGGAATACTGGGTATTATTTTCACAACTTGGGATTGAAGGCGAGGCCAATCGAATTTCTTCCTACCCTACTCTTTGTTCGATGTTTGGAACTGAAATCTAAAGGTTGGTTCACATCAGGGGTTACTCGACTCGATCTCTTTTCTCAAGAATTGTAGAAAGGCCTTAAATAATTGTACGAGATAAACAGAGAGAAGAGACAATTTTTTCCTTTTCTAGAAATTTTATTTTGTTTTAGGAGCTTTAAATTTATGTTCTAGTTGTGGTTCGACCTTTATTATCGCCTTCAGTGCAAAGCAGTGCAAAGTTGTCTTGTTCGTTGTTCTCAGTTATGATGTATTCCTCATGTTGATTTGATGGAAATATGACAACTCGATTGACTTTTGCTAGGAGTTAGTTTTTTTTTTAAACCCCGACTATGTTGATATGTGTCGAAATATATTTTTTCCTCAGTTTATTGAACTATAATCTTCCATTACTAATGTAGAACTATTATGAATCTTCTTTAAAAGAAGGTTTCTCACTTACGTAAACAGTTGTTTTGTTATTACTTAGAATTCACAATAAAAGAAAATGAGTTTTATGGTTAAAAAAACGGGAGGCAGAATGTGGCACGAGGCTCGTAAACAGGAGAAGAAAATCAGAGGAATGTTGGTAGATTATCGTAGACGAGCCGAACGTCGTCGAGATTATTATGAAAAAATTGTAAGAACATTCTTTTTTTATAGAAAAAAAACGCATTTTTATTCTGAATATTTGGATTGCATGGAAAATTTTACTTTTATAGAAATCAGATCCTACCCAATTTCTCCAACTGCATGGAAGACCTTGTAAAATTCATTTGGATGCTGCAGTTGCAACAGCTGGCGATAGTCCGGCAAATATGTAAGTTTTTTTAGCCTAAATACATTTTGAAAATTGTTGAAAAGAGCAATTAGTGATTGAGAAAATTAATTAGGATGCCGTGGCAGGGAAATGAGGAAAATCTTATCGACCGATTTGACGTGAGAGCGCATTTGGATTGGATACCGGATGCATCGCAATCTTTAGAAGTCGACATCGCTCTCACAAGTGAAGATCGACATATTAATTACGAGCGATATCGCATAATTGTTCAAAATGAATTTTTAGGAGGTAAAACGCTTTGACTAGGCACGAGGCTTAATTTCAATTTGAAACTATAACGATTTTTTTTCATTACAGTTACGGAAGAAAAATTCTTACATCAAATACATTTAGAAGAGCAATTTGGCTCTTCAACGAAACCAGATTCCGGAAAAGATAAAAAACGTTCGAGTAATAATGCCGCGATTGGTTACAATTATGAGACAGATGAACCTATTTTAGAAACATCCAAAGTCGCTGAATCGGTTGCAAGCGACGACAAACAGGACGACGAGGACAGCGATATCGATTTAGGTTAGTTTTCTTTTGATATTTTCTCGAGATTTTGACAATTTAAGAAATATTGACTTTGTTTTGTTTTCTTTTTTAGACATTTGCGTCGATGTGTCACAAATCGAACCTTCACAAGCTCATGAAATGAATCAAGTCGCACAAAAATACGGACTCTTAGGCGCCGATTACTTCAGTTTTTTGACACAAGACTTCGAAGAAGCGGAAACTCTGAGACAAGCTCGCAAACAGGAAGAAGAAAAAGCCATGTACTCGGTAAGTACTTTCTTTCTTTCTCCAAAAATGCGAAAAATAATGTTGTTTTTTTTTCTAACAGGGTAGAAGATCGAGAAGAGAACGACGAGCTTTTAGAGAGAAAAAAATGATCGGTCGTGTCATGAGTCCGCCTAGGTACGTTAACAAATTTCAAAAATCAAAAGATTCGAAACTTTACGAAAAATATATTCCAGTTATGCCGCGAGAGAAAGTCCGGAGTACAATCCCTACCGGAAGTCATCATCCAAATCCCGATCTCGTTCAACTTCGCCCGTAAACACCGGGCAAATCACCTACATCACCAGCTTCGGCGACGAAGAAGAAGCCCACACCAGTACTTCCCACAATACATGTTTCAATTCCAAGCGTATCAATTATTCAATTCTGAAAAAAAGAAGATCCGAAAGTCCAGCATTTACCGAAAGAATGATAAGTAATAGACGAACCTCGAGATCGCGAAGTAATTCCCGATCAAGATCTTACAACTACTACAAGTTCTATGACCGTAAACGAAACTCCTCAAGAACAAGGTAATTCTTTTATTTCTCCCAGAAAAAATTTAAGAAACGAACGAATATTAACGTGTCCTCAAATTCAAGGAATCGACCAACAAACTCAAGATCGGATAAATATTCCCGCTCTAGAAGCTATTCAAGATGGTCACGTTCGCGTTCACGATGCAGAAATAGATTCAGCAAAAGTAGATCACGTTCAAAGTCCCGCTCGATATCGAGTTCCACGTGCAAAACACGATCGCGTTCACGTCAAAGGCGATCTAGATCTTCTAATTCAATCACATCGAAAGGATCACACTCGCAGACGACTTTTAAAAACAGATCCCGCTCAAGATCAAAGTCCCACTTGAAGTCTCACAATAGAAGTCGATCTCGCGATAGTTTCCGTCGAAAACAATATTCCGAGTCTAGATCCAGATCGCGATCGAGATCGAGATCAAGGTCCAGATCAAGGTCCAGATCAATATCGAGATCCAGAAGTAAATCACGATCTAGATCCAGAAGTCATTCACGAAGTGTTGAAAATAAAGTTCCAGCCCTACCGAGGTATCAAAATTGACATTCAAATAAATTCTGAAATTTTTTTTTTAGATCTAAATATCAATTTGTATATTTTCCAATTCATAGGTACTACGGTCGTCGTGGCAAATCTTCGAGTCTTGAATTAGATCTTTCGGGAAATGAAGAGAAATTATCCTCAGTGACTAAAAATTCGTCTATTAATACAAGCATGTAGGTATTTTTTTAAATTTCAATTTATTATTTTCGTTTTCAAAATATAAATTATTTGAAAATATAATTTTATTTTTTATTTTCTAGGATCAAACCAAAGGCAGGGTTAAGTACAAATTCTGGTGGCGGACACAAAGTCAGTAAGAACCGTAACGTTTTATTAGTCTTTTAAATTACATTTTTGCATTTTTTTAATCTTTTAATTAATTTCTCTCAATGCTGTTTCAGATTTGGACTTGTAATCTATCTATAAAACGTGAAAGCCAGTTTCGTACATTTCAAGGCGAAAGGAAATTTTTCTTGCTATTTGAATAGTTGATGGAAAAAAATATTTAACATATCGCTGAGATTAAAAATATTTTTTTGCAAATTCGCATCTGTTAGAAGAGAAAAGTTGCTTTTTGGAAATGTACAAATTGTCAGACATTTTTGATGGTCAGATTCTAAGCCAACTCTAGAATACGTACCGCTAAGTGGCAGCATTCATATTTTTGAACTGTCCAATCGGTTGAATTAAGTTGTGTTTTCATTTCGAAAAGCATATTTTATTGCTGAACCAACTTTACATACCCACTGGATATATTTTCTCTCTTTGAATTAGGTTTTTATTTTCTTTTATTCCAATGTTTACTGTGAAAATCAATGAAACTAGAGAAAAGATTGAAAAATTTACATTCATCATGATAATGATGAGACTTTGTTTTTAAAAGAAAGTAAATCTAATATGCAAGACGTAGTGAGTGATAATTTGAAAAAAAACTCTTAGTACGTCTGTTTCATTTTGAAATTCAGATATAAATATTTTTTAGTAAACAAAATAAATAGAACATTTTTTTTCTCAACGAATACAGGCCTCGAATATTATGACTTTTTCGACTATTTTCAAGTAATGCGACTTTTATGGACTTTTCATCCAAATTTATAATATCTTTAAAAAGAAAATGGAATGGTTTCAATTATTATAAAAAATTGGATGTATTAAAATAATTGATTTCTCGAAGAAATTGCAAAAAAATAATTAAAAATTCTTATAAATAACTAATTTAGAGTTGAAGTTTAGTTTAAAATTGTAAAAAATAATGGAATTTTTGGAAGGATTATAGTTTTGATTTTTAGAAATTATTAAATTTCAGAAGTTGTAACTTTAAATTTTATATTCTGTGAATTAAGAAATAAGAAGTATTTAAATATTTATTTAGCAAAATTATACAAGTTTTGATTAATTTGAATTTTTGCGACAACACTGAATTAAATAAACGACTTTTTTTTACTTTTTTTGCTCGTTAAAGTCGATCCGAGGCCTGCGAATAATAAATTACAATTTTTCAAATGAATGGAAATTAATTTGAACTAGAATCTTATAATGATAAAAATTTCTATTTCAGATGGTAAAAATTACTCCTCAAGAACGCCTTAAGAAGAAAATGCAAGTTTTATTAAACAGACAATGTAAGCATTATAAAACTCGCACTTTATTTATAAAATTCCGAGTGTAAAGATTACATCATTTAAAATTTTTTTTTAATAAACATAATAATTTTCACATAATTGTTATTTTACAGATAAAGCTGACAAGAAGGCAGAACAATTAAGAATTGAAAAGATGGAGCAACAGAGGCAGGATCGAGAAGACGAGATTCGTGAAATGTCTCTCAAACTTCGTCGGAAGTGAGTTTCCCAAAAAAAAAAAAAAAAAAATAGTACACAACTCATCGTCAATCTTTGAAATTTCCTAAAAATTGTTAAAAAAAACAACGCGTTAATATATTTTTAATCGATTTTTTCAGACAACGAGAGAGAAGACATCGCTACGAAGGCGGACACACATCAGATTCAAATTCATCAGGCTCAACATCGCCGAGTCCAGGACGTAGTCCTCGAAATAAACCCTCAAGTCGAGACAGAAGAAATCGTGATCATAAAGAAAGTGAATTTGAAGCGGAGAAAGATAAACAGAGAGATAGAGAAGATAGAGATAAAAATAGGCAAAACTATCGTCGACGACACAAGAGCAGTCGGTGAGCAAAATGTTGTAATAAAAATATCACATCAAAGAAAATTTACACATGGAAAACTTTTTTTTTATTGATACGATTGAGATAGAATTCAAAAATCGTGGAATAGGCAAAATTAGGCGAAATCAATAGAAAGCGAGTGGAACAATTAAATATTAAATTCAAAGAATAAGCACAAATTATTTTATTCCTATAATCTTGATTATTACAGAAGTTTAGTCGATTACTGACCAAGCTGGGGGACTGTACGAAATCTTCCAAAAAAAAAGAGTGTGAATTAAAGTGAAAAAAAGACTTTGTTAACATTTTCTTAGAATCATCGTTGAATTTTTATTGTATTGTCAATTACTACTGACTAGTATGTTAATGGAATAAAAAAAATTCCGACTACGTTCTGTGTCAAAAAAAAATTTATATAACAAATAAAATTTATTCAAATATTTTATCATTGATACGAGTTATAAGAAATAAATTCTAAAGAGTTAGGATTAATATAAATCAATTCCATTCACATTAGATATTCTACTATAAAAAATTTAAAAACTATCTGTGATCACAATTTATATTATTTAAACTATTAAAACTTCCCTTGTACGAAATGAGACTAAAGTAAATGCACATATTAAGATTGTAGGAAATAAAAATAAAATATATTGTGCAAAGCTTAATAAAGCAATTTGTAAAATTTCGTTTTGAATAAAAACAAAAATCAATATATTTGTATTATTACTATTTTTCAAGAATGTATTGATCAATGTGTAATAACATTGCATTTACTAAATCTCCCGTTTTAATCGTCGTTACTTCTTCACTTCTACTGGGAAGCAATAATAGAGCATTTGCATTTCGGCAATTCATTAATCGACTGCTCGTTTGATTGCCAGTATTGTTAGCTTGTGGATAGGGATCAGAATCGTTCCACTGTAAAATAACTCTCATAAATTCTGGTCTAACATCCAATTCATGGGAGAATGTTGACTGTAAAGTTTCAATTAATCATAATTAAAAAGTGGAAAAAAATGGCAATAGCAATAAAAATGGTAATATTGATGAAAATTGTAATTAAAATAAATAAATTTGTTTTCCTACTTTTGACTTGATAATTATAGGCTTCGATTTATTTCCACTTAGTCGATTAATTATCGGTTGTAGAAATAGATAAGCAGTGACAACTGCCGAGACAGGATTGCCAGGTAAACATAAAATATACTTTTTCCTTCCCTGAAAATTGCACGTCGCGAAAGTCAACGGTTTTCCAGGTTTCATATTTAGACGTCCTAATAGAAAACAAATTTTGCGAATTTTTATTTATGATATTAAAAGAAATATAGCTTACGAAAAATAGAATATTTACCAAAATGCACATTGGCATGGAAATTTTGTTCGAGAATTGGTTTTAAAAAGTCTTTATCTCCCATTGAGACGGAACCACTGGTCACCAAAACATCAACTTCACTTAATGCTTTTTCAAGAGCGTTTATCGTTTCTATTTGACTGGAATAAATAGAAAAGAAATATTATTAAACAAATTATTATAATTATTATTACTACTATTATTATTTTTATTATTATTTGTATTATTATTTTAATTATAATTATTTTAATTATAATTATTATTATTATTATTATTATTATTATTATTATTATTATTATTATTATTATTATTATTATTATTATTATTATTATTATCATTATTATTAATATCGTTGTTGTCGTAATTAAAAAAGTAGAATTTAATCAAAATAGTTACTCCTATGAAAGAAAATAATTATTTACTCATCGATAACAATTCCGAAATCAATGGGAACACATGTAAAATTCTTCAACATTGACATCAGTGTAATTTTATTACTATCATAAATATGACCTGGTTTTAGCGACTCTCCTGCTGCTTGCAATTCACTTCCAGTTGATAAAACTCCTACCAATGGAAGTTTCGTCACCTTCACTTGCAAACAACCGCAAGAAATTAACAGTCCCATTTCAACTTCACTGATTTTTGTATTTGCATTTAAAACTAATGCTCCTTCTTGTAGATCACTACCGATGGGCCTTAAAATAAGAAAAGAAAAATTACCCCAAGAAAAAAGATACGCATAATTCATTTCATCGAAAAGTAAAGCCAACCTGATATCTTGTCCTCTTTTGGGTTCAACGAGAATTTCAATTTCCATTTCTTTACCATCAGAATCGCAGTCCTTTACTATTGTATCCTCGATTTGGACCACAGCTGTCGCATCTTGTTTTTAAAGAGGAAAATTTATTAATTTGAATAAAAAATATTCACCACTCTTTAAATTTTAAAATTTATTTCTGTTTAATTCTATTTAATTTCTTGCCTGAATAAATTAAGTCTGTATAATATTTGACTCATAAATAAAATGCTGTGATTAAAAAAGTAAAAAACTTGTAAAAAATAGTTAAGTCTTTGTAAACTGCTTTCTTTTCAAGCAAAAGACCCAAATTGTTAAAGAACAGCAAAAACCCCTTAAAGAAAATGTTTCAATGTTTTTCCATTCTTACTATTTGGCACAGATGCTCCGGTATTAACCCACACGCAAGTTCCGGATTTCAAATGCAAAAGGTCTGGCTGGAAATTGTAATTTCATGCAAATAAATCATAGAACGTAAAATTCGGGATTCAACACGAAAACATGTTTTTCGTTAAATTATAATTTACAAAACTGTCTTCAATCCTTCGTTCAAAATTATCAACAAAGGATTGAAGACAATTTTTTCAATAAATAATTTACCGTAGAGCCAGCGTCTGATCTTCCAATAACTTCTCGACATCCTTTACCATCAGTGTCCAATACCGCATAACCGTCCTTTACTGAAGCCCTAAATGGCGGTAAATTGACGGCAGAATAAACATTTTCTCGCAATATTCTACCGAATGCATCGCTAGCATTGATTATTTCAACTTCGCCAATGGCTGTATTTTCTTCGATTAATTTAAATGCATTTTCGACAGCTATCATCGGATAAGGCGATTGTCTCAATCTCCTTCCTCCCTCTTCTGTTCGCTGAAAGATAAGCAGAGAATTATTATTTACATATCGATTGTGTAAACAATAACATCGATGTAAAAATGAAAAATAGAAAAAGAAACAACATTTAATCAATAATATTAAAAAATATTTACTGAATTTAGAATTTCTTTTTTATGCCCACAAGTGTGTTGTGTACTTTGAATCATTTTGTGTACTTGAGAGATTTCTGAGCGAATGTTTAAAATTAAATCCACTGCATGAGGTATTGCTGTCGCAATTGCTTCCAAACATTCAACGACGGCTTTTGGTGAGCCCGGCAAATTGATAATTAGTGTTTTGCCTCGAATTCCACTAGTGAGTCTAAAATAGACGATTATTATTGTTAAGAAGTACGTCTAGAATTTCTTTTAATAAAAAAAAATAAAAGATAAATAAATAAATAGACGATAAATAAAATAAAAAGCAAATACAATTAAAAAAATAAATTGAAAAACAAATCAATAAAAGATAAATAAAATAAAAAACAAATAAAATAAAGAACAAATAAGAATTTAAAAAGTATATGCTAAAAAAACATTCTTTCATTAGAAAAATTTATAAAATACCTTGAAAGCATAGCCATGGGAGTAATTTTCAAACTGGCACTTAACATCGCCAGTGAAATCCCTGGCGTTTCTTTTTCGATAACATTTTTCGTTGCCTCTGGAGTTACGTCGCGATCTGAAAAACCCGTGCCTCCAGTTGTTAAAATTACATGTACGTCCGGGAATGATGCCCAGATTCTTAATAAATCCTGCATTATTGAAAAACAATCATTAAAATTACGGAAAGAATTTGAGAAAAGACTTTCTTTATTTTTTCATACTTCTATTTCTTCCTTTTCATCGGGAACAATAGCTTTATAGGAAACATGACCTTTAAGTATTTGACCAGTCTTTGTTTCCTTATTAGTTACTAATCGAACTAAAGTTGGTCCGCTCAGATCTTTCGTCTCATCGGCACTACAAGTGTCACTTACTATAATCAATGAAAAATAAATCCTTCTTTGGTGGTTTCAATAAATACTTAAATTAATACATTTTACAATTATAATCATAAAGTATGAGACTGATAAAGAGTTCCTTGACTCGGAGTGATCGTTCAATTTAACTATTTAATAAAGTATGATACTTTCAAATTAGTTTATTAATTAATGATTTAATTATTGTTAATTAATAAACAATTCAATCACAAATTGAAAAATTTTCTATTTAAATTATTATTTAAATTAGTTAAAGGTATGTGACGTGCTCCCAAGAAGCAAAAACTTGTAGGTTATGTTTATATTTTTTGCGCTAAAATTACAAAAAGAAAATTTCTCCGATAAATTATTGATGCTATAGAGTCTACGTTATAACCAAAATATTCAATAAAAACTGGTTACAAATTTAATTAGTTAGAAAGAAGGTGTTATTTTTAAAAAAAGGGAAACAAACATAACCTACGATTTCTGCTTTTTGACAGCACGTCACATTTTTTTTTTAAATTTCCCACATTAACGAACTTTAGAATAAAATAAATTATCAAAAAAGGAAAGTACAGTACAGTAACTAAGATCTCTTTTTTTAATTTAATCATTCTCACCGGTTAAAATTGCAAATTTTATTAAATCCATTTTTCTCACGAATGACATTAAAGCTGAGTTCACAACGGTAAAACCGAAAGCTGGAAATCTTGAATCTCGATCATCGCGATTTCGCGAGTGAGACGTAAGAAGAGAGTGAGAGAGGGATATCAGCTTATCTCTCTTGTTCTCACGAATTTGATGCGATGGGACCCCACCCTAAGGATGACTGTCACTTGCACCCAACTTCATTCTAATTAATTTTAGTTTCCCTGGAGAAAGTATTTAATATACTCGTGATATTTAGATTCTTTCGAAAAAGTATTTACATTTCTTAAATAAAAAAATGGCTTTACACGTTCCAAAAGCGCCCGGCATGGCACAAATGCTGAAAGACGGTGCTAGAGTAAGTATTTGTTTAAATTAACAATTTAGTAGAAGCAAAATCAATTTTTTTATCCAAAGTTAGGTTATATACTTCAAGACGCGCGACCATGCCTCTTCGTACATTTCCTTATAAGGGCATAATTGAAAAAAGTTAACAAATTATCGTATTTACTAATTTTACCCAATTTGTTGATTTTATATAGAAATCTACTTAAACTTCGCTTTGAAAATTTATATTTTCAAATTGAATTCTCATTTTGAAATTAAAAGTTGCAAATGAATTATTTCGATTTAAGAAACAAAAGAATGTTTTTTTTTTAAATTTTATTTAGTATTTCACTGGACTTGAAGAAGCAATATTTAGAAATATAAACGCTTGCAAACAATTCGCCCAATCTGTTCGTACCGCTTATGGACCCAATGGAATGAATAAGATGATAATAAATCACATTGAAAAACTAATTGTCACGAGTGATGCTGCTACCATTATAAAGGAATTGGAAGTCGAGCACCCGGCTGCAAAACTAATGGTACTTGCCTCCGAAATGCAAGAAGCGGAAGTTGGAGATGGTACAAATTTCGTCATCATTTTTGCCGGTGCACTTCTCGAAGCTGCCGAAGATCTTCTACGATTGGTATGTTTGCCGCGAAATTTCTCTTTTAAAAAAGGTTAAATTTAAAAAAGGATTTAAAAATCTTTGAATTTTAATTAAACTGGATTTTTTCTACTCCCAAAGGGTATCACAACATCGGAAATAGTCGAAGGCTACGAGACGGCGCTAGAGAAATCTCTTGAAATTCTCCTCCAGCAAGTTGTCTTTGAAGTGAAAGATCTTCGTGACTTGGAACAGATTAAAGGAGGAATTAAAACGTCAGTGATGAGTAAGCAATACGGACGTGAGGATTTTCTAACATCGCTCATTTCACAAGCCTGCGTTTCTATTCTGACAGAAAATTCCAATTTCAATGTGGACAATGTTAGAGTTTGTAAAATAATTGGCTGTGGAATTCAGTCGTCGCAGATTATTCAGGGAATGGTTTTCAAACGTCAGGTCGAGGGCGATGTTTCGAAGAAGACGAATTGCAAAATTGTCGTTTACACGTGTCCGGTTGATATTACACCGACCGAAACTAAGGGAACTGTTTTGATTAAATCGGCCGATGAACTGTTAAACTTCTCCCGTGGTGAGGAGTCAATGCTCGAGGCGCAGATTAAATCGATCGCAGACGCTGGAGCTGAGGTAATTGTTTCTGGAGGAAAAGTTGGCGACATGGCTCTGCACTATATCAACAAGTACAATTTGATGGCCGTGCGACTGCCGAGTAAATTCGACGTTAGGAGACTTTGCAAAGCAGTGAACGCGACAGCGCTTACGAAATTGGTGAGAATATAGATTTATTTAAAAGAAAGAAAGAAAAATTGTGAATGGGTTTTTTAATTTGATCATCGCTTTTAGACGCCACCCACTTCGGAAGAGATGGGATTTGCGAGCAGTGTTCACATTGATGAATTGGGCGATACAGCGGTTGTCGTTTTCAGCATGGAGGGAAAGAATAGTCGCATTAGCACTGTGGTGGTTCGTGGATCCACGGAAAACTATATGGACGACATTGAACGTGCTATTGACGATGGGGTCAACACTTACAAGGGAATGACCCGAGACGGACGTTTCGTGTCTGGTGGAGGTGCCACTGAAGTTGAATTAGCCTTTCAAATAGCCGAATTTGCGAATACTTTGCCAGGTCTCGAGCAATACGCTGTCCGTAAGTTTGCAACGGCTCTAGAAGTGTTCCCCAAGATTTTGGCCGAAAACAACGGCAGCCAACCGTCGGAGCTTCTTTCAAAACTTTACGCCTCTCACAAGGAGGGAAACAAGACATACGGTTTTGACAGCAGCGTATGTAGAATTTTAAATAATAATAAACAATAATATAATAGGAAATAATAATATAATATAATAGGAAATAAACAATAATATAATAGGAAATAATAATATAATAGGAAATAAACAATAATATAATAGGAAATAATAATATAATATAATAGGAAATAAACAATATAATAGGAAATAAACAATAACATAATAGGAAATAAACAAGAATTTCAAGTAATACTTTTAATAAAACCTAAAGCAATTGAAATTTATTTTTTTTTTCTTGCAGGAAGGAACAGGGGAAATGGTTGATTCCGTGAAAGCAGGAATTTTAGATTTGTACTTGACAAAGCAGTGGGCACTGAAATATGCTGTGAATGCAGCCTGCACAATTCTCAAAGTGGATCAAATTATAATGGCAAAACGAGCAGGAGGACCGAAACCAAGAAGTGGTGGTCACAACAGTGATGACGAATAAATGTGGTCGACAAAAAAAATCTTAATTTCTATTCGTTTAGTTTATATTTTTTATTCGTAACGTTTAAGATGATTAATTTAAAAATTTCTTCTGAAACCAGTTTGTCATTTAACTTTTTTATATAATAAAAAAAAACTGCACCGCTTTCCATTTAATTAAATAATCGTGGCGAAATTTAAATCACTAACATTAATATTCGAGACGAAAAACTACAATTACAATTTTATAGGAATAAAAATCATTTTTAAAAACTAGTAGATTTTTCATTCTTTAAATAATCAGGGTTGCCACGCAACCTGGAAACCTGGAAAACCTGGAAATGTCAGGGAATTTTGTAAATTTTGGTAAAAAAATCCTGGAAAAGTCGGAATTTTTATCGAAATCCGGGAAAATTGTTGTTTTCTAAAGTTAATCTTTGTTTAATCTTGAAATCTAATTTAAATCCATTTATTTAGAAAATTTTACAAAAATTCTTGGCAAAATTTTATTTAGTTTTAAAAACTTTCCTCTATTTGATTATTTTTATTATCTACTACTTTAAACGAAATGTTCCAAAAAAATTTAATTATTTAACAAATTTTTTTTAATTCAATTACTTTCAGAAATTATTGTAATAGATTTTTTTTGCAAAAATCAATTATTTTCAGGATTTTTGATAAAATTCTTTATAGAATTCAATTTTCAGAAATTTTAATAAAATGCTTTGCAAAATTCAATAATTTTTAAAAGAATTTTTATGAAATTCTTTTTAAAATTCAATTATTTTCAAGAATTTTAATAAAACTTTTTTGCAAAAATCAATTATTTTCAGGAGTTTTTGTAAAATTCTTTGTAGAATTCAATTTTCAGAAATTTTAATAAAATGCTTTTCAAACATCAATAATTTTCATGAATTTTTATAAAATTATTTTCAAAATTCAATTATTTTCAAGAATTTTAATAAAATTTTTTGCAAAATTCAATTTTTTCAGGAGTTTTTATAAAATTCTTTATAGAATTCAATTTGCGGAAATTTGAATAAAATGCTTTTCAAAATTCAATAAATTTCAAGCATTTTTATAAAATTCTTTTTAAAATTAAATTATTTTCAAGAATTTTAATAAAATTTTTAGCAAAATTCAATTATTTTCAAAAGTTTTGATACAATTCTTTGTAGAATTCAATTTTCAGAAACTTTAATAAAATTCTTTGCAAAATTCAATAATTTTCAAGAATTTTTATAAAATTGTTTTAAAAATCCAATTATTTTCAAGAATTTTAATAAAATTTTGTGCAAAATTCAATTTTTTTCAGGAGTTTTTATAAAATTCTTTATAGACTTCAATTTGCGAAAATTTAAATAATATGCTTTTCAAACTTCAATAATTTTTATGAATTTTTATAAAATTGTCTTCAAAATTCAATTATTTTCAAGAATTTTAATAAAATTTTGTGAAAAATTCAATTTTTTCAGGAGTTTTTATAAAATTCTTTGTAGAATTTAATTTGTAGAAATTTAAATAAAATGCTTTTCAAACTTCAATAATTTTTATGAATTTTTATAAAATTGTCTTCAAAATTCAATTATTTTCAAGAATTTTAATAAAATTTTGTGAAAAATTCAATTTTTTCAGGAGTTTTTATAAAATTCTTTGTAGAATTCAATTTGTAGAAATTTAAATAAAATGCTTTTCAAACTTCAATAATTTTTTTAAAATTGCCCTGCAAAATTCAATTATTTTCAAGAATTTTAATAAAATTTTTTGCAAAATTCAATTATTTTCAAGAATTTTAATAAGATTCTCTGCAAAATTCAATTATTTCAATGAATTTTAGTAAAATGCTTTACAAAATTAAATTATTTTCTGGAATTTGAAGAAATTTCTTTAAAGTAATTAAATTATTTCTAATACAATTTTAAACAATCAATTAAATTTCTCGAAAAATGAAATTATTTTTCAATTTTTTTTTATAATTCGTCAAGAGGGGTTAATTTATTATTTAAAAATTTCTTTATAAGATTCTTTTTGAAAATTCAGTTTTAAGAAATATTCAATTGTTTAATATAATTTTTTGTTATTTAAATAATTGAATTTTTGAATGTTTTTCTAATAAATATTGATTTAAAAATAAATTTCAAGTAAAATTTAGATTATATCGTTAAATATTGAAAGCAATATAGCAGGAATTTTTAGAAGTAGAATTTTTTCAAAAAGTTAAATAATTTTTCTTTCAATTATTATTATTATTTTTATTTCTTATACATAGCTAATTGGAGAATTTTCTAATAATCGAAATTTTACATAAAATTGAATTGTAAAGAAATTAATCTGATTATTTTGAAAATAGAATTTTCTAAAATTATTAAAAAATCATCGATCTAAAGATGAATTTTAGTTGAACATTTTAGAAATTAATAATTGAATCAAATATTTCAAAGGCTCGACTAATAATCAGGGAGTTATTTCATTTAATTTGGTAAATTATAAATGTTGTTTTAAAAACCTGGAAAACTTTCGTTTTTTAACTTGGAAAACATGGAAAAGTCAGGGAATTTAAAAGGAGCAAAAGCGTAGCAACCCTGAATTATGATTATGAATTATTTATGAAAAGGAGCAGAAAATAGGTTGAAATACGAGAAATAATATCTTTTCTAATAAAAATTATATTACAATAGAAAATTAGTGAAAGTATACATTTTTTATATTAAAAATATAAAAAATTAAAAATATTAGGGTTCCATTTTTGTTGTGAGTAATTCCTGAGGCAAATGACCAGCATCTCCGAGGCATTTTAGAGAAACCTTTCCAGTTGGACCAATTGCTAACCACGTAATACTAGCGTGTTTTAAAGAAATACGTAACCAAGCTTCTGGGGGAAATTGCAATGCCCTGGAAATAAAAATTGTCTTATTAATCGAATCTATTTCATAATTTACAAATAATGGAAACAAACCTGCAAACAAAGTATCTAATCACGTTGGCATGACAAACAATAATTGTATAGGAGTCATTTATTTGATTTTCATGTGCTCGATGAAAGTACTTTCTGAACGCCGATTCTATTCGGGGACCGTCTTGAAAAATCTGCAAAAGAAAATTCAAGTTTCCAAATACAATTACATTCTCATTTTTTTAACGAAAAATAGGAAAAATATTTATCTAAGTTCTAGGTTATTTTTAAATCCTCTTACGGATACTTCAGGTCTCCAAGAACTCAATGGAGGCTCTGGTGGAATTGGATAACCTTCCACGAGTATACTATCATTCTCAGCTTTCACATTTGGAAGAGATTGTTCAATTAAAAACGATGTCTCCTGCGCTCTTTTCATAGTTGATCTTACGATCAAAGTGTAAGGCAAACCCAATTCAGCTAAACGTTTACCAGTCAATTCAGCTTGTTTTCTACCTTTAAAAACAATAAAAAAACTTACAGTCACAGAATTAAGTTAACTTTCTGCCTTGAGAAAAATTATATTATTTACCAAGTTTGGTAAGAATTTTTTCCTCGTCCGTGTTCCCATAAAGATTATATTGACCATGTCTAATAAGAATAAGATGTCGAACAGCTCTTGATTTTTTCGCCTCACACTTTCTGTTGTATTCGTTTTCATCTTCTGGCGTTTTTAATTTTGGAGGCTTTACTAAACTTTTTGGATCTCTTCTAAACGAAAAAAAAAAAAAAAATAGAAAAGTGTTTAGAAATTAAAATCACAAGAAAGTTTTATTCGTGTAAAATAATTTCCTTCAAAAGTTAGACTTTTAAGAACTTACAGTAATTTTTTTCTTAATTCACAATAAATTATATATTTACTATAAATATTTAATAAACCTAAAAGTGTATAGTAATCGTGTTCAATGTAGTAATTTCAAAACAATAGGAAATCTATTTACCTGTCCCAATTGTGATCCCAATTAACAGGAGTGTAGTTTTTTGTGAAAGAATTATTTACAACAATAGAACTTTGGGATTTATTATTTTTATTTTCCGCATCTAATGCATAGTAAACAAATGCGAAACCACTTAAAGCACCAATACTAGATAAGGCATATTTTTGTAAACGAGACAATATACTCATATTGTGTTAAAAAAAATAAGACACTAAACAATTTCTTTAAAATCAATTAAAGGAAATACTGATATGCATACAGTTTTTTAATATATTTTTAGAGCTTTTAGAGTGTCCCTACAAGCCGGTTGTAGGTTAGCTTTCTGTTTACAGCGTTTACAGGAATGGGGATGTGACGGTCCCTTTAAAGAGCTCTTGTAGACTCAACCTTAAAATGAGCTGTAAAATAGAACAGGATGAACTCACCTTTATCATCTCGTGGTTGTGACAGGAGAGAAACAAAAATATTTATATTGTAAATTTGAATTATTTTTCGAAATGGAATTGTTACCACTCCAAGAAGGAGCAAAATTCATCATTCTAGATGAAGGTAAGACCAATAAAAACATTCCACGTAAATTAGACAAAAAAAAATTATTCCCCACTTTTTAGGTTTCGAAGCGCCTTTTGCCGAAACGTTAATTACAGGTTGGTTAAAAATGTGGGAAAAACGAAAACCAGACTGTAAAATAGATCTAATTTCATTTTCAAATCCAAAATATCTATTCACACAGCACTTTAATTCATTATCATTGAATAATGTGAATGTAATTGATTTTTATTCTACATCACTGGAAACAGATTCCTTTATGGAAAAGTTAAATGAATATTTTGAAACTAATACAACATTTGATAGAGTCGTGATAAATTGTTTGAGTACTCTTAGCTTATCAATTGGCCTCGAAAGGGCAGTATTGTTTATTGAGAAAATCAAGGAAAAGTCCAAGCAACTGATTGGTATTTATCGCAGAGATTTTGGTAGAGTTAATTTGCCGAATGTAGAAACTATGGCAACGACTTATGTGAAATTAGATGGACACGCAAAAGCAACGCAGATTAATGATTTTATTTATGAGGGAAATTATACGCACAGAAAACCCGGTGGCAGTATTGTTCATCAACTGGAATTGGTGACTCAAAATATTAAGACATATGAAATTACATCGAGTAAGATTTGCAGAGAATCAGTTGAAAAATTGAGGAAAACTGTGCCAGAAAAGCCGAAAGAAGTGAAAGCATCTTTTCGACTGGAAATGAATGATCAGGAAATGTCGCAGAAAAATGAAACTCCCTTGCCTTACATTGAGGTGAAAAATCAAAATAAATCAACTATTTTCTATCAACTTGAAGACTTCGACGATGACGAGGGTGACGATCTTGATGACGATTTGGAAATTTAGTATTCAAGAAAGTGTATTTTTTAAATTTTTTAAAAAAAGAGATTCAAATAAAGTTTATATTAATATTCACTCCTTTTTTATTACCTTACTTTATTTATCTTTCTATGGTAAATTTATCTGTTCCTAGAATGTTTACTAGACGTTATATTCTATTGTATAAAATATAACTGGCATTTCATAGAAAAAACTACGGTATTAATTCATTAATTGATCGTATCACTAGAGAAGCTAATTTAATGGCTAATGAAAAAAATGTCTTTGACAATAGTGCCACAAGGTTCACAGCTAAATTACGTAACATATTTAATAGAAACTGATTTTGTTTTGCAATAATTTGATCTAGAGATTTTATTTTTTAATCGCTGAAGAGTTCAAGAATGATTGGAATAAAACAACCGAATTTTCAAATGTAATTAATGTTCATACATTTATCACTTTCCTTTGTTTATTTACATGGTACATATTTTCTTAAATTAAACAGTCGTTAAGTCAGATCTTTAAAAAATTTCCCTTTTTCAAGTCTCAAAATAGATGTAACATTTAAAGATAATTCATAACATTCACTCATTATGTACAGGTATAAAATATTTATCCTTATTTTTTTTATTTATAATCCTACAAACAAAATTATGATGAAACTGAAAAGTGTATACAGATGTACAGTGTCTTTTTATTAAACATTTGACATTAAAGTCGTTAAATTGGTTATTAATTATAATTATTAGCTTTTAATTCCTATTATTAATTATTAATTATCAATTATTAATTATCAATTATCAATCATTAATTGTGAATTTAATAAAATAAATTTGTACTTTGATGTAATGTGTGACTTAAGGAAAAGTAAGAAAAGTTTTTTTTTTTATTTCTCTGTAAGAAAAGATTGACTTTTTTGCCATCAAACTAAATAGGCATTTTTACCATTATTATCCGTCAGAACAAAATGTTTGCATTATCTATTATTTACGTGTATAATTAAAAGAAATTGTAAATTAAATCATTTATGCAATATTTATGCTAAATATTGAAAACATTTCATTTAAATTATATCTAACTTTGGAAATTGTACATAAAATCAAATTTCTCTTGATTTTTTGTATTACAATATTGAATCGCGACATTTTTTTTTGTCCAAAAGATAAAAATCACTAAATACGCACTGTTTTTTTTAGTAACATGTCGAAATTAGATGTTTTTATGAAAATTGGTTACTTAAAAATAAAGAACTAGATACATGAGAATCTCTTTTTATAATTAGAGAGGCCCTCAAAAATTTGTCAAATTTATTCGAATTTACCATATATATTTATATAATTATTATATAATTATTACATAATTATAATATGTATAATTATTATATATAATTATATAACTATAATATTTATATAATTAAAAATTAGTGCCCCCAAGTAGATATAGAATTATTAAACAAATCAGGCCAAATTCAGAATTATTTAAAATTTATGTACAAAAATTCAGGGACACATTTATTCTCCAACTTTAAGAGTCTTACAAGAATGACTCAAATCATGAATTTTTATTCATTAATTATTTAGAAGAATTTAGAAGAAGATATGGAAGAATTGCATAGTATAAAGCACTGTATTTTAAATCTTTCACACTCAAAAGACAAGTATCGGGTATAAAATACTTTTTTTAAAAATTAAATTAATCATATTTGAAAATAAGAAAAAAAACTTAAAATAAAATGCTTTATACAAGTCTTGGTACATTAATATTCTCGGAGTAAGAAACAAGTCATTGAACAATCTGTGTACTGAAAGTAAAACATCTTTGTCAGTCACGTAGTATTTTCATTTTTTTTCCCCCCGCAAATACAATTCGTGTGCAGTATTTAATTTAATGAAAATAATTAAAATACTGATTCAGATGAATTTGCAAACATGTTTATAAAGGAGTAGAAAAAATGTTTGACTAGTACGACGAAGTCCGCTCGATAAAAGTATGACAACAAAAATGTCATCGCCATGGAACTGTACATTTATATAGTAATTCTTCATGTTTTGAGCATTTAATTCTCATTTTTAAATAAAAGATAATATTGTCCGAAGAATAGCTTTTTGGTCGACACTTTTTAAATTGTGTTATTGTTGTTATTGTTCGAGATATGTTACTAATATAATCGCTTACGATTTTGCTCAGATCGTTTCTGATAAACCATAATAGCAATAACGACAAAAACAATTATAACTAAGGCACATAATAGCATCATGAAGAAGGTTTTTATTCCACTCGAGACTGCCGGTTTCGGGTCATCTATGTGCTCTGTAATTTCATCATTAAATAAATATATTAAATATCTGCAATATTTTACTTTTTTTCAATTCGATGAATTTTTTTCTCACCTCTTGGAGCCTCGAAGAATGTTGCGGAAGGAAGAATACTCGCTCTATCCTCATCGTCTTTAGACTAAAAGGAGAATTATTAAAATTTTAATTATTTTTAATTTTATCTTAATTAATTTATTAAAATTTATTAAAATTTATTAATTTATAAATTTTAATAAATTTTGTTAAATATTTCAATTTATTGTAAGAGAAACTTACATCAGCTGGTAAATCCAATTCGAATAGTCGAATTGACAAAATATCGTGATTATCAGAGAGATCGCCAGTATTTGCCGACATACCAAAATAATATCCTGTTGGTAATTTAACTCCTTTCACCGAAAAACACTCCTTCCACGCTCCTTTATTTGCAATGTCCGTTGAAACTAAAGTAGAAAGAAATAATAAAAATATGTTTTTTTACAAATTTTTTGATTTTTATACTAAAAATTTATTACCTGTGAGAGTATCTCTTTCATATCGCACAGTAAGATGAGTATCGAATTCGAGATTTCTAAATTTAGCCTCACATCCTGCAAGTTGAGTATGAGTTCCATCTCTGTCGTGATCATATTCTAGTGTTCCGTTATTAATCATTGCCGATACGTAAGGATGCTGGTGCTATTTAAATAAATGAAAAACAAATTTATTCTCAATCGATTTTTTCTACAAAGTTAAAAATTGATTTTTCATTTCTCTATCAGAGTATCGAATTCAATTCATTAGGAACGATTAATCAATAACTTTTTTTTTGTGTCATTTTACAGAATTTAGAAAACAATTATCAACTATAGTAAAATTAAAAATTATAAAATTTAAATGCATTTTTAAATAATCAAAGTACGAACATTGTGTTGACCATTATGATTGCTGTAAGTGTCGAGGATAATTGCCAATCCTTGAAAATGGTCCTTACTGCCAAACACTGGACCTTCTTGCATCCTGTCTTTCGCGTACCATATTGCAAATCCATCTCCAAATAATTCTCGTCCCTTTCCATGTACCTTAAAGTGTACTTTGAGCTCCCAATTTTTCAAATTACATGGCTAAAAATTTAAATAAAAATTAATTACTAACCCACAATTTTCTTTTTCTTGAAAAAAACAAAATTTTCCCATACTTTAATGTAGGTGAAATATTTATAATTACATGGCTAAGAATTTAATTACAAATTAATTACTAACCCATAATTTTCTTTTTCATAAAACAAAAACTAAATTTTCTCAAGCTATGATGTAGTAAAATATTCTGTTTGAAATATTTATGACATTGGAGAAAAAAATATTTATTTAAATATTCATCTTTTTAAAAAAGAACCACTATAAGAATGTTTACTAAGTAAACTGTATAAGATTTTGATCTACATTTTAAATCACGCAAGCGCATATTTTTGGTTATGTGTTTATACACGATTGGTTAATAAAATTATAGATAATAGCCACCTTTTTTTTATTTTATTTTCGAAACATACTTTTTTAACGTAAACTTTAAAAACTCGAAACAATTAATCGAACTATTGGTTAAATTATTATTTAGATTCGTAGCTTTATTTGGTTTCAAAAAGTTTGTAAAAAAACATTAGGTACAGCAAATTTATAAATACTTACGACTGCATTCCAAAGTGATCCTTGTTTACTTTGTAAATCAGGCGTTAACCTAATATAATTATTTGTCACTATCGTACTGCCTAAAAAGTCCCAGTAAGGTATTGTCATACCCGACCCTAAATAAACGAAAACGTTTATAAACAAGTTAACTAATAATATTTTGCTAAAAATTACAACTATCACAAATCAATGAAAATATCAATTGATATCAGTCACTGATTTTAATTTAAAAAATCATTGAATAAGCTAATTTTTAATTTTTTCTTTAAACTAAAGTTCAAAGTACTCCAAAATAATTAACCTCAAACTAATCCGAATAAAACATTTATTTTTGTGTACTGCTGCGAAAAAAATATCAATCACAGTTTTTTAGTTTTCATTACTTTATCAAGAATTTTTTAGTACAATTTTATCGTGCTCTATTTTGGCAATTAATACAAGAATATTTAAAATAAATTTCTACCTTGATAAGGACGAACAAGAGAATGCTCTCTTTTCATGTAATCGTTTGAGTTCCATTCCGCAATTGCAACGTTAAAAATATTAAATATCAACGTACAATACCATGTCCATTTAAACTCCATTATAATATATAATATAATTTATTTTACAATTAAAAATCTTTCTCGATGGTTTTTGTTGCAATGTTGAGATGACGTTGACTCAACTAAAAACTTCTGAACTTTTATTTACATATTTTAAAGTCTCTCTACAATAATCTCTCTCTACAACCGTGTAAGCCCTAATTTACAATTAAATTTTAAATCGCTAATCATAAAGGTTACATCCCTCGGATTGATTGTGGACTCCCCATAAGATCCGGTGCGAGAGAGAAGATGCTATCTGACTATCTCTCTTGCACCCATGAAATTTTGCTTTTGAGAGCTTAAGGCCAACGCAGGAATCTTGAACCGGAAGCCTAAGAATGAGTTAAAGAAGGATAAACAATATACCTATTCTTCTTTAACTCGTTCCTACGGTTCCGGTTAAAGATTCTATTTTGCTTTCGCCTTTACATGGAATCGCGCCATAAAAATCGATTTAAAAAAAGTATATAATATTGTGAATTGCACCTTAATCGCTAGTCTGATTGTTATTTTGAGCCATGTGCCAGTCTGTAATTGTTCTGCATTTTTTGCATATAGAAAATAAATAACAGTAGCGTCAGCGTCACTGTCAAAAACGTAAATAATTAGTTAGTGATTAAATTGGCGACAATCATGGAATCAATATTTTACAGTATTGTGAAATACCACTCTGAACAAAAGAATTACAGTTGTGGTTATTGCAAGAATCCAAATAGTAATATCAGTCACGGTATGTTTTGAAAATTGTTTCTATGTGACAGGTTCTGAAGAAAAACTACAATTCTTAAAAAGCAAACCAACTCTAGGTTATGTTTACGATAGATTTCTCTAGATTAAACATTTAATTTTAATATTAGGTAAACAGGAATCTTTTATTGATTATTTCGAATGTAATAAAAGGATTAAATCGCCAACGATTTGCGTTAAAGTTGATCCAAAATGTATAATTCTATATTCGAAAAATTACAAACATAACCTAAAAGTGTCAATTTCCATATAACGCCTATTTTTCTTCAGAGCGTTTGTCAAGTATTTTGCTGGCAATTTATTTTTGCATATTTCTTATAATGAAATAAGAATATTCCTATTTTCAACGAATTTATCTTTTATCGCGATTTTATTGAATTTTGCTGCAGGAATGTGGGCTCATACATTAACTGTACAAGACTATCAAAATTTAATTGACAGAGGTTGGAGAAGAAGCGGAAGTTATTGCTATAAACCAGTAATGGACAAAATTTGTTGCCCAGCGTATACGATAAGGTATTAATGTCTATTTTATTCAAAACAAAAATCTTTCAAGTTCCTCCAAAAATTATTCATTCAATAAAAAAAATAACCAATTTTTTTTACACGCAAAACAGATGTGATGCATTAAACTTCAAAATTTCCAAGTCGCAAAAGAAAATACTCAATAGAATGTCAAATTTTCTGAAAAATAAATTAAGCAAAGAGGAAAAAGTGTCTCATACAAATACAGATATTCATCCCGAGAAATTATGTAAGTTGAACCCTTTTCTTTCTGACAAAAATTTTTCTTTAAAATTTAATTTCTAAATACATTATTTACAGGCAAAATTCCTGATCACAAAATGCATGCAACAATAGAGGACTCTAAGATATGTAAAATAAGTAAAATCATTGCACCTTGTGAAAGTAATAAAAATTTATCGCCATCAGAATCAAGTAAGAATTCTTTTAGCTTAGAGAAAAATGAATTAAAAGACAGTATTGCATCAAGTTCAGGCAGTCAACAATTATCAGCCCCTAAAGATGTGAAATCAAGTAAAACTAAACTTGAACATAATCCACAAAAGAAAGCAAAAATTTTACGCTTAGAGAGAAAGCAAAATAAATTACTGTCGCAAGGAAAATCTCATTCTGAAATTGAAACCATATTATCAGTGTCGAAGCAGCAGCAAAATTGCAGTAAAACATTGGAACAGTTTTTCAGTGAATTAAATAGCGACGTGAACAAATTGGAGGTATTGATTTTTTCACAAATTTTCTCATTATTAGGTAGAAAAAAAAGCTATTTCGATTTCTGTAAGATTTGTTCATTTTATTGCTTTATTTTACTAACTAGAAAAATGTATTTGGCAGTTAAAATTAGTTCGAGTAATGTCGGATGAATTTCTTAAAACTCTCGATGAAAGTGCAAATCTTTATAAAAAATATCAAACGACAATTCATAAGGATGATCCGGAAGACTGTGATAAATCGTCATTTTTTAAATTTCTCGGCCAGAATTCTTTGCAGGTAGACTTATTATTTTGTCTTAAAAAGATTTGTTTAGCAACTGAAAAATTGTCATGAATGTAATCAAGTAATTTTTTTTTTTGAAGGAATGGTGTCCAGAAAATGGCCCACTGCAAGGATATGGTTCTTTTCATGATCAGTATTGGTTAAATGGAAAGTTAATTGCCGTAGGCGTAATAGACATTTTACCCGCATGTATCTCTAGTGTGTATTTCTATTACGATCCCACCTACTCTCATCTTTCTCTCGGAACTTTCAGGTAAAATTATTTTACAGTAGGCAAATATTTTATTTGCAATTTACAATTTTTTTAAATTTAAATTTTAAATTTAAAATTAAAATTTAAAATTTAAATTTAAATTTAAACTTTTAAAATTTTAATTTTTTTAAACCATGAAATTAATTTCAGCTCATTACGTGAGATTTTCTTAACCAGAAAGTTGAATGAAACCGTACCGAACATCAAATATTATTATATGGGATTTTACATACACATTTGTCCAAAAATGAGATACAAGTCGAAAATGGTTCCATCGAAACTTTTGTGTCCGGAAACTTACGTGTGGTGTGACATTGAAAAATGTCTGTTGAAATTAAATAAAAATAAGTACAGTAGACTTAATGAGGACTTAAAGGCAATTGATGAAAATGGTGTTGTAAACATAGACGAGGTAAAGGTCCTAAAATAAGTAAACTGTTTTTTTATTCACTACACATCAATAAACTTGAGGGATAGTCATGCAAATGGGAATATTTTTATAGGTTCTACTTTTGTATCGAGAACAAGCGATGTTGTACAAAACATACAGAAGAATGTTGCCGACAAGTCGAGATGAAGATGAAATTTCAGAGTATGCAGCTTTAGTAGGAATGAAATGTGCCAAGAGCATTCTTTTGTATCGCAGTTCTTCGTAATGATGATGATGATGATAATATCGATGGAACTACAATATAAGAAATACAATTTTTATCATAATATAATTTCATTATATGACATTTCTAGCTTTCAAATTAAATGAAGTATTCTCGAGTCAGCGTTGCCACGCAAAATGGAAACCTGGAAACCTGAAAAACCTAGAAATGTCAGGGAATTTTATAAATCTTGAAAAAAAAACTGGAAAAGTCGGAATTTTTATCCAAATCCTGGAAAATTTTTGTTTTCTAAAGTCATTCTGTGTTTATTCTTGAAATCTAATTTTACATACTGAAATATTTCGAAATTAATTATTCAATTTTTGAAGAATTGCGTTTATAATTTTTACAAGTAGATCGATTTCAAAAAGAATCGATTCACAATTTTAGAAAATTTCGATTTTAAATGAATTCAATTAGAATTCTTAAGGCACGTAGATTTTTGCAAAATTTCAATAATTCAATTTCTTCTGAAAATAGTTCAATTTTTTTAATATGTATTTAATTGATTATTCAAAATAATGGATTTATAGAAGAATTTTAGTCAAAAACACTAAGAAAAATTAAATTTTCAAGGAATTGAAAATGTATTTTTAGAAAATCAATTTATTTCGAAAATTTTACTAAAATTCTTTGCAAAATTTTATTTAGTTTCAAAAACTTTCCTCTATTTAATAATTTTTATTATCTACAACTCTAATCAAAATTTACCAAAAAAATTTAATTATTTAACAACTTTTTTTAAATTCAATTACTTTCAGAAATTATTGTAATAAAACTTTTTTGCAAAAATCAATTATTTTCAGGATTTTTAAAAAAATTCTTTGTAGAATTCAATTTTCAGAAATTTTAATTAAATGCTTTGCAAAATTCAATAAATTTCAAGCATTTTAATAAAATTCTTTTTCAAATTCAATTATTTTTAAGAATTTTAATAAAATTTTTTGCAAAATTCAATAGTTTTCAAGAATTTTTATAAAATTCTTTTTAAAATTCTTTAAAAAATTCAATTATTTTCAAGAATTTTAATAACATTTTTTGCAAAATTTAATTATTTTCAAGAGTTTATATAAAATTCTTTAAAAAAATTTAATTATTTTCAAGAATTTTTATAAAATTTTTTGCAAAATTCAATTATTTTCAGGAGTTTCGATAAAATTCTTCGTAGAATTCTATTTTCAGAAATTTTAATAAAATGCTTTGCAAAATTCAATAAATTTCAAGCATTTTTATAAAATTGTTTTAAAAATTCTGTTATTTTCAAGAATTTTAATAAAATTTTTTGCAAAATTCAATTATTTTCAGGAGTTTCGATAAAATTCTTCGTAGAATTCTATTTTCAGAAATTTTAATAAAATGCTTTGCAAAATTCAATAAATTTCAAGCATTTTTATAAAATTGTTTTAAAAATTCTGTTATTTTCAAGAATTTTAATAAATTTTTTTGCAAAATTCAATTATTTCCAGAAATTTTAATAAAATGCTTTACAAAATTAAATTATTTTCAGAAATTTGAAGAAAATTCTTTAAAGGAATTCAATTATTTTTAATACAATAATTTTAAACAATTAATTAAGTTTCTCGAAGAATGAAGTCATTCTGAATTTTTTTTTTATAATTTGTCAAGAGGAGGCAATTCATTAATAAAAATTTCATAAAATTCTATATGAAAATTCAATTTTAAGAAATATTCAATTGTTTAATATAGTTTTTCTATTTATATAATTAAATTGTTTGAGGTTTTTCTAATAAATATTAATTTAAAAATAAATTTCACTTAAAATTTCGATTATATCGTTGAAATTTTAGAAATCATGGAATTTTAAAAAGGTTTCAAATTAAAATCTTTGAAAATTTGAATTTTTCATATTTCCAATGAACAATTCTCTGTAGAATTCTTTCAGAAAGTTTAATTCAATTTTCTTTCAATTATTATAATTTTTATTTTCTTTTTCATATCTAATTGAAGAATTTTCTAATAATCGTAATTTCACATAAAATTGCATTGTAAACAAATTAATTTGGTAATACTGAAAAAACTTTTTCTAAAATTAAAACAAAATTAAAAAAAAAACATCGATTTAAAGTTGAATTTTAGTTGAACATTTTAGAAATTAATAATTGAATAAAAAATGTCAATCTTTTGACTGAAAATCAGGGAATTATTTAATTTGGAAAATTATAATTGTAAAATTGTTTTAAAAACCTGGAAAAATTCCGATTTTTAACCCGGAAAACATGAAAAAGTTAGGGAATTTGAAAAGAGCAAAAGCGTGGCAACCCTGCTTGACGAGTCAATTTTTTCTTTATTTTTCGAAATTTGAAACCTTTTCTTTCCAACATTGCCTGTATATAACATACTTTAATAAATGTCAGTTGCAGTCATTTAGTAAAAAGGAAACCTTTTTTACATTACTTGCTTTTTCTAAATAAGATAATATTATTATAATATTATATTTTTATATAATTCTCTTTAATAACTTTGGATTTAAATTACTTTTCCCGCGCATACAAACAACGAGACAATTGATATCGATTAATATCGAATACGGTTTAAAAAATGGTGCTGACGTTGTTGTTAGTTAGGATTGTTGACTGTTGTTGACTTTGCCGACTTTGTCTATTTGCCAGTATTTCCAAGCTCAAAGGAAAGAATAAATATAATTAATATACGTTTCTATATATTCTCGTAAAAAACAATAATATAATATACAGGTAGTGAAAGAGAACTTTGCCTATTAGTAAGATTAATATTTAGGTATTTATGTATGAATAGCTATTAACTATACAATAATTATAATATAGAGACATTACTTTTTTTAAAATTATAAATTATTATTACATAAATTCATTATAATAATATTAACAGAGGAATAATAGAAATTATTTTTAAACAAATTATTTTCAAAAATTATACTTATATGTCTGTTTTTAAACATATTTTTTGACATTATTCACTTGAGATGGTATATACGCATTAATATTATTGATATTATTATATTTTTATGTAACAGCGAGAAAAGTAATATAGTCAAATGCAAAGGTCGAAGTTCGAATACAAAGTTACACATGAATGTTGTTAATACTCTTTTGTATATCAATTGAAACGTTTCGTTCCTATTTATTAACATCAGATGTGCATGTAATCTGACGCGATTTCAATAATACCTTGGAATAAACAAACTAGCAACATGATGGAAAAAAATGGCAATCTAATAATGGCAGAATCTCTAAAAGAACAGGTGAATATTTTCCCTACATCTACAATGAAAGACGATTAGTTTCTCTTAAAATTCTTTTTATTTCAGGGAATAAAATACGTCTTTGGCATAATGGGTCATCCTGTAATTGAATTGGCATTAAACATACAGTCAGTGGGTATTGAGTATTTGGGTTTCAGAAATGAACAAGCAGCATGTTACGCTGCTCAGGCTTATGGCTATTTAACAAGTAATAATATGGTTGATTTAAATAATAATAATGGTTATAATAATAATAATAATAATAAAAATAATAATAATAATGGTTAATTAAGGTAAATGTCCCTATTTGTGCACTTTGCGCATAAATGTGCAAATTTAAATAGAAATCATTTAAATATGCTGTTGTAAGTAGTTGCTTTTTATCCTGAAACATATTTTATTTTTATAAAACGGTATTTTATGAAAAAAATGTTTTAATAATTATATTTTGTATTTTGACATTTGCAAGTAATGAAGTCATTTGACAGATTTACGTTTTAGAGTTTATCAGAGCAAAAAAAACTAAAGTTTTATAAATTGAGTATTTATGAGATTGGATATTAATTTACTTTTTTAAACATCTAATGCATATAAAAACGAGTGTATCGTAGCGCATTCATGAAAAATACTAATCAGTTCACAAATTGGTACATTAACCTTTTTTAATTAGAATAATAATAAAAAAAAAACACAATAATTTACTATATTTTGACAATAAAAAATTGATTTAAAGTCATATTTGCTTTCAAAATTAATATACCTTCTTATCGTAAAAAAAGATTTTTATTAAAAGAAACGTAAAGGTAATTTTTTCAACTTTTAAGTGTAGTGGAAATTTAAGTAGTCCACAAATAGGGACATTTACCTTAATATGTTCTAAGAGCACAAAAAAAAATGTGAAGGGATTTTAAAGTGTAAATATCTTTTATTGTTTTGATTTAACAGGGAAACCAGCGGCCGTTTTATGCGTATCGGGACCTGGACTACTAAATGTCGTTGGTGGTATGGCGAATGCGCAGATTAATTGTTGGTATGTTTTGAAATGAATTATTTGTTGTTTGCTGTTCAAGTGAAATAATCGCGTCATATTCTTTACATTTAGGCCACTCTTAGTGTTGGGCGGATCGTGTCCCACTGATCATGAAGGAATTGGTGGATTTCAAGAATGTTCTCAAGTTGAAGCGTGTCGTCTCTATTGTAAATACGCAGCGCGACCTCCAACTGCAAATTTAATTCCCTCACATGTGGAAAAGGCAGTGAGACTTGCAACGTATGGTAGACCAGGTTGGTATATTATAACTCTCGTGCAATGCTAAATCAAGATCACAAGACTTCGCACTCGACAATTAATTTTTAAAAAAAGTAGCAAAAAGTAGTTTTCAGGCTAAAAAAAAGTAGCTAGAGAAAAATTAAACATCACGACCAAAAACCAACGATTTAGAAATATATTATAAAACTGATGACGAAAATTCCGCATTCTATATTTTATTTTCTCGACTTTTTCTTAATTTCCATAAAACATATTTACTTCTTTCATATTCTAATGCTAATGCTAATAAATTGAATTCCTGCAACGAATTTTTATTATTCATCTCGAAGAATTTCAATATTTATAAAAATCATTTAATTCTTGCAAAATGTAAAAAAGTTTTTTTTAACAATAATTTATTCCCTTCGACTAATTTTATGCAAATTCTTGTTTAGATAATTAAATTCCTGAGAAATGGTTATTATACATTAAAAAAATTGAATTCTTACGAAGATTTTTACGACGAAATTTTTAAATAATTGAATTCTGTTTGCAAAATTAATATTATTAATATATATTATTAATATTATTTTTTTTAATTTTTGAAAATATTCAAAATCATTGAATTTAGAAATGTTTTTAAAAATAACTCAATTTTACAAAGAATTCTATTAAAATATTACACAATAATTTATTGAATATCTCTGTGGTATTTTATTAAAATTTAATTGAACAAAAATTCAATTCCTAAAAAGCTTTTTATTATTTACAAAAATAATTGATTTCTTGCGAAAGTTTTTTACGACGAAATTTTTAAATAATTGAATTCTGTTTGCAAACATTTATTAATAATAGTCAGAATCATTGAATTTAGAAAAGTTTTTAAAAATAACTCAAATTTACAAAGAATTCTATTAAAATATTTCACAATAATTGAATAACTGTGTGGTATTTTATTAAAATTTAATTTTTAAAAATTCAATTCCTAAAAAGCTTTTTTATCATTTACAAAAATAATTTAATTCTTGCGAAAGGTTTTATTCGCATTTTTCAATATAATTGAATTAACAAAATGAAATTTAATACTTTTAAAAATAATTGAATTCTTCTGATGAATATTGTTATTTATGCGAAAATAATTGAATTTTGCAAAAAAATTTACTAAAATAACTCAAAATAATTGAATTTTCGGTAATAATTAAAGATTCAATTATTTTCAAGAATTTTAATAAAATTTTTTGCAAAATTCAATTATTTTCAGAAGTTTTGATAACATTTTTCGTAGAATTCAATTTTTAGAAACTTTAATAAAATTCTTTGCAAAATTCAATAATTTTCAAGAATTTTGGAAAATTCTTTTTAAAATTAACAAGAATCAAGAAAAAGAAAAAAAAATCGTTTTAAAAATATTGATTATGAAATAATTTTAAAAATAATTGAATTTTTCCGATGAATATTGTTATTTAATCAAAAATAATTGAATTTTCAAAAAAGTTTTACTAAAATAACTCAAATTAATTGAATTTTCGGTAATAATTTAAAATTCAATTATTTTCAAGAATTTTAATAAAATTTTTTGCAAAATTAAATTATTTTCAGAAGTTTTTATTAAATTCTTTAAAGAATTCAATTTTCAGAAACTTTAATAAAATGCTTTGCAAAATTCAATTGTTGCATTTGATAATTGAAATTACAATTCTTTTTAGATTCTTTTTTAAATAATTGAATTTTTAATAAGAATTTTACAAACATTGTTTTAAGTAATTAATTTTTTTGAAATATAATAAATATTAAAGGAATAATTTTATTTCAAATAATTGAATTTTTCGAAATTTTTATGAAAATACTATTCTAAACTTATTAAGTCCTTGTGGAATTTTTATTATTTATAAAAATAATTGAATTTTAAATGAATTTTATCAATTTTTTTTAAATGCGTTAATTTCGAAGGCGAAATTTGATGAAAATAATTAAATATTGAATATTTTTTTAATATAAGTTATTGAATCGTTTTAAAGAATTTGATTATGAAATAATTTTAAAAATAATTGACTTTTTCCGATGAATATTGTTATTTATTCGAAAATATTTGTATTTTGTAAAAAAAATTTTCTAAAATAACTCAAAATAATTTAATTTTCCGTAATAATTTTCTTATTCCCGAATTATATTGAATTCTTTGGAAGAATTATTTATTCATAAATAATTGAATTCTTGAGAAGAATTTTATTCATATCAGAAAGAATAATTTGTTTCATACAAATTTAATTGAAATTTTGTTTAAAATAAGTGATTTCTCTCGAACAATTTTATTAAAATATTTTTAAATAATGGAATTTTGAAAATAATTAAATTTTGTCAAAAAATTTTACATTCATAAAAATAATTGAAATGTTTACATTTCTTTTTACTATGTTTTAAATAATTGAATTTTCATAAGAATTTTGCAAACATTGTTTTAAGTAATTAATTTTTTCGAAACATAATAAATATTATAGGAATAATTTTATTCCAAATAATTGAATTTTTCGAAATTTTGTTTGAAAATACTATTCTAAATCAATAAAATCCTTGTGAAATTTTTATTATTTATAGAAATAGTTGAATTTTGAATGAATTTTATCAATTTTTTGTTAAATATGTTAATTTCGAATGCGAAATTTGATGAAAATAATTGAATATTGAATATTTTTTGAAAATCAGTAATTGAATCGTTTTAAAGAATTTGATTATGAAATAATTTTAAAAATAATTGACTTCTTCCGATGAATATTGTTATTTATTCGAAAATAATTGGATTTTAAAAAAAATTTTACCTTAATGACTCAAAATAATTAAATTTTCGGGAATAATTTTGTTTTTCATGAATTATATCGAATTCTTTGGAAGAATTATTTGTTCATAAATAATTGATTTTTTCGATTCTCTATTTTAAAGGTGCAGCATATATCGACTTACCTGCCACTCTACTTCAACAAAAAGTTAATGAGCAGAATATCATGAAAATTTCACAGTGTCCACCACCTCCTCTAATTTATCCTCATTTAAAATTAATTGACGAAGCTGCTGCTTTAATTATTGGTGCTAGAAAACCTTTAGTAATAATCGGCAAAGGTGAGTAATATTCTCTAATTTTACTTGAAGAAAAAAAATGTCAAAAAATATGTTCAGTCAAATATTGTTTTTCGGATTTTTGAGTTTTTTAATTATTTTTACAGGTGCTGCGTACAGCCACGCTGAGAAAGAGGTACAGGAATTAATTTCCTCGACTGGTTTACCCTTTCTTCCTACTCCAATGGGTAAAGGTGTCGTACCCGATGAAGACGTAAATTGTGTATCAAGTGCCAGGACAGCTGTTTTGCAAAATTCCGATGTGATATTGCTGTTGGGTGCCCGATTGAATTGGATGTTACACTTTGGTCGTCCGCCAAGGTTTCAAAGTGATGTTAAAATTATTCAGGTTTCAAAACAAGTTTTATTTGTTTTTCAAGAAAAAAAAATCTTACTTTTAAATATATCTTGAGGAAAACGTAATGAATAATAATTAATAACTAAAACACTAATAACTAATAATAATTACATAATAACACTAATAACTAATAATAATTACATAATAACTATAATAACTAATAATAATAACATAATAAGTATAATAACTAATAATAATTTTGTTTTAGTTTTAAAGTTTGTTAATTGACTTGCAGGTAGATATTTGCGCGGAAGAATTACATAATTCAGTGGCAGCGAGTGTGGCTATTCAATCTGATATTGCTCCAGCTGTAAAAGAGCTTACTAGTCGACTTGCGGGGAAGAATTACTATATGAGTAAGAGCAATCCTTGGTGGAGGAAACTTATTCTGTTCAGTGAAAAGAATCGAGAAGTTATTCACGTGAGTAAAATTTTGATAGAAAATGTTTTGCAAAAGTTGTTAAAAAAATTGTCTGCTTTTTCTTAGAAACTATCTTTAGACACTTCGGTGCCCTTGAACTATTATACAGTCTTCAGGGAAATCCAAAATATACTGCCGAAAGGTTATATACTTTTTAATAATAGTATTAATAATAATAATAATAATAATAATAATAATAATAATAATATATAATATTATAATATTACAATATATATCAATAAAATATTATTAATTGTTTATTTTCGATGTGCTGTATTTCCAGATAGTATAATTTGTTCCGAGGGGGCCAACACCATGGACATTGGTCGGACAATGTTACTCAATAATTTGCCACGACACAGATTGGATGCTGGAACTTTTGGCACTATGGGAGTTGGTCCAGCTTTCGCAATAGCTGCTGCTCTTTATTGCAAAGACAGTGCTCCTCACAAGAAAGTAATTTGCATTGAAGGAGATAGTGCTTTTGGTTTTTCTGGTATGGAGGTAGAGACTATGTATAGGTACACTTTGGAAAATAATCATTATTTAGTTATTAACGCTTAAATTCTTCATAAACTTATGAATTTTCCTCTCCTTATCAAAAAATGGAATAATAAAAGAAGGTGAGAAAATACTTCACGTGTAATATTAAAAAGAAAAGGAAATTCTTGATTTTAGATACAAACTGCCAATTATAATTATTGTGATAAATAATAATGGAATTTACGGCGGATTGGACACTGAGACTTTTCGACAAATTCAGCAAAGTGGAGCACCGACCCAAGTGTATGTGACTAGATAAATTAAATAAAATTAATATTAAATTAATAAATCAGGGTTGCCACGCAACCTGGAAATCGGGAAAACCTAGAAATGTCAGGGAATTTTATAAAAATTGAAAAAACCTTGAAAAGTCAGGGAATTTTGATCGAAATACGGGAAAATTGTTCTTTTTTAATTGTACTTATTCTTGAAATCTAATTTTACTTCAATATTCAATTCAATTATTTTCAAAAATAATATAATTCTTTGCAAAAATACAACTGTTTGAAAATTTACAAAAATGCTTGTCAAAATTAAAAATTTTCATTTAAAATTTAAATTGTCTTCATTAATAACAAAATTTTTCTCCGAAATTCAATTATTTTCGAAAATTTGAATAAAATTATTGTTTGAATTTCAATTATTTTTAATATAAAAAATTTTTTATTAAATTTCTCGAAAAATGAAATTATTAAATTTTTTTAAAATTTGTCTCTTGACAATGAATGCAGTTAAAATTTTTAAGTATTTCGAAATTTTATGCAAATAAAGAACAATAATTAGTTAAATATTTATTTTACAAAAGTTATTAAAATTTGAAAAATTTAATTTGGAAATTTTTAAAAAATTAAGTTCTTGAAAAATGGTAATTAAAATTTTTTAAAGAAAAAAGTACTTAAGTTCACAATAATAATTTCAACAAATTAAAACAATTGAAAATTCTGTAAAATTTTTTATTTTAAAGAATTTTATTTTTCCCTCTTTAAAAATTGTCTTTAAATATAATTATATTTTTGAAATTATATCATTTTATGAATTTACAAAAATTATTCTATTTAAATAATTCAATTCTCGTAGTTGAATTGTGATTGGAATTGATTTAACAAAAATTTTAGTTAACATTTTAAAAAGTAATTGAATATTTAAACCGTTATAACAGAAATTTTAGAAATGAATTAAATTTTAAAAGGTTTCTAAATTAAATTCCTTGAAAATTTAAAGGAAACAAAAGTTTGAAAATCTTTAAATTTTTATTTTAAAAAATTATTAATAACATTATTTTTCTTTAAAAAGTATTAAAGTTTTTCAATAATTTTATTCAAAAATTCTAAAAAAAAAAGAATTTTGAATGAATCACAGTTGCAAATTTTTAGAAATAATTATATTTCATGAGGTTTTTCATTGAAATTATTAGAAATTTTAATTCCTCGGGAAAAATAAATATGAATAAGTTTTTAAATTTTTGTTTAACAAAAAGTATTAAAGTTCTGAAAAATTTAATTTAGAAGATTCATAGAATTGTTTCTTGAAAAAATGAAACTAAATTCTTTAAAAATACTTCTATTTTCGAAAATAATTTTAAAAAATTGAAACAATCCAAAATTTTGCCAACTTTCATTGAAATAAATTTTAAATTTTAATTCAAGTTGTTAGAAATATTTTGATATTTACTATACGAGTTGTTCAAATAATTACATTTAATGAAAGACGGTAAGAAAAATTATATTTTTTAAGAAATTAAGAATTTTCATTAAATTTTGAAAGTAACAATGGATAAGAAAATTTCACGCGCCTTTAGTTTTGCTAGTTTGAGAAAATAATTGAATTTCGGAGAAAAATTTTATTATTTATAAAGAGAATTTAAATTTTAACGGGAATTTTTGGCAATTTTTGAATATAATTGGATTTTTGCAAAGAGTTACGTTATATTTGAAAAGAATTGAATTCTTGAAACTAATTTTATTAAAATTTCTTTTTAAGTCATTGAATTATTTTGTGAAATTTTATTGAAATAGTAGACATTAAAAATAATTGAAGTTTGAGAAATTTTTGCAATTATCTAAATTCCTACGAAGAATTTATTAAAATTGTTTTTAAAAAAATTGAATTTTCACATAAGAATTTCATTGAAATTTTTGAAAATAATTGAATTCCTTGAGGAATAAATAATAAAAGATAAAAAAAAATAATTGAATTTTTGAAAATCTTAATTTCTAAATAAAAACATGTGAATGATTAAATTTTTTTTGAAAAATGAACTTATTGATGTTTAAAAAAAATTGAATTTTCACATAAGAATTTCATTGAAATTTTTGAAAATAATTGAATTCCTTGAGGAATAAATAATAAAAGATAAAAAAATAATTAAATTTTTGAAAATCTTTATTTCTATATATAAAAACATGTGAATGATTAAAATTTTTTTTTGAAAAATGAACTTATTGATGTTTTACAATAACTTTCTAATTAATAATAAATGTTGTTTTAAAAACCTGGAAAAATTCCGTTTCTCAAATTGGAAAACCTGAAAAAGTTAGGGAATTTGAAAAGAATAAAAGCGTGGCAACCATGATACATTAAATTAATAATTTTTTATGCTAGTTGAATTTAATTTCCTCTAATATTTCGTAGAATTCCACCGTTTGCACTGACCTGCGAGGTGCATTATGAGAAAATAATGGAAATGTTTGGGAAACAGGGCCACTACTGCACTACAGTTAAACAGATTCAGCAATCTTTGAACCGTGCTTTACAAGTAAGTGAAATATTTTTTCTCTCACATTGTATATTATAGTTACAAACAAGTCATTTTCTGTACAAAGAGATTTTATTTAATTTCAGCTTAAGAACGAACCATCATTAATCAATATTATGATTAATCCTCAGGCTGACAGAAAAGAACAGAAATATAATTGGTTAACTGAATCAAAGCTTTAGAATTTTTCTTATTTTATAAATTACGTACAGTAAAAAACTATATTATATATATATATATATTTTAAATATATTTACAAACTATTTTCAGTTCGTTTCTATTTTCAATTGTATGAATATGTTTAAAAAATGTTTGACAATCAAGTGGTTTATTTTTGTGGAGAAAAAGTTTTTCTAAGCAAGAGGTAAAAATAAAAAAATGTTATGTATAATTTCTTGCCTTATAAATTTGTGTCGAATGTTCTTTTTTCCTCAGTTTACCATACTGAACACTTTTTTCTTGGATTCATTGGTGATCCAAGAGGACAATTGAAAACTTGTGCAAAATCTTTTGTGTTGGACAAAGTGCCGATTACTCGAAATTTACCCGGCGAATGAACAGCGGTTTTCAATTTATTCTTTGTTGCTTCCGGTCTCATTGAACCGCACCACATTTGAGCAAAATTTAGGAAAAATAACTGTTTCCCGGTTGCATTCATACCGGGAAGATTCTCTTTCTCGTCTCCATTTATTTTTAACCACTTTTCATAAGCCTGGAAAAAGGTATAAATTTTATTGATTTTCATTACAAAAGAATTTCGCAGCTTTTCCTGCTTTTCTTTTTCTTTTGCTTTTACGAGAAGAAATGAATAGAAATTAAAATTAACAAACCCTGAAGGCTTGCTTAATTCCACCATTGTCAGCAATATTTTCGCCTTGAGTGTTAACTCCATCGACTTCCATGTTAACTTCCGTTACTTTATATTTACTATACTGATCTGAAATACATATAGTAGAGTAAAATTGAAAATTGTTTCACGTATGTAAAATATTAATTAACAATCTCACCAATCAGACATTGCGCTCTCCGATGGAATTCCCTAATTGCTTTGTCTTTCCACCATCTTTGCAGATTTCCATCTTTATTAAACAATCGACCTTTGTCATCAAAGCCGTG
>CM065480.1:46614264-46668041 GCA_032873175.1 Leptopilina drosophilae | reverse complement strand
ATTGCAATCCTTTTATATCTTTTATCGTCACATTATAAATCAATTTAAAATATACCTAATTTTCTCTATTTTTCTTAGTCAATAACATTATATTAAAATTGAATTATTTTAGTGTTTTTAACAAAAATTTGAATTTAAAATTTTTAAATTATATTATTTTTAAAATTGATAATTTTATTTAAAAATTGAAGTAGAAAGTTAGCAGCGTGCTTTAGTTCGCGAATTGTTGCTATTTTACAATAATGTCTGACAAGTCTATTATTACGTTTCGTTTTTTAGAAGTTCAATTATTTTTCAAATTGACAATTACTTTTTTTCGGTAATGTAAGAATGAGATTTTTTATCCTAAAAAATGTAAAAATTAAATTGGGATGTAATGATAATGTTTGTCGATATTCAAATGGAAGAAAAAATAATTGCAAAATATTAAAAATTTTGATAGATTTTAAATTAAATTACACTTTACATTATTACTGAGCCTGAAAGTAGCAATATTTTTTTATTATTTAACAAAAGTTTCGAGTATTTTTCAAAAAAAGTATTAAAGGGTAGTGTGTCCAGTTATGGTAACTGGAAAAAAATTACCCGTATACATTTTTACTCGATAAATGTTGAAGAATTTAAAAATATTTTCTTCTTTAATATAATATATTTTTACTCTTTTCAACAAGTAGAAAATGGAAAATATTTCTCGTATAAGATTTGTAAGAAGGACGCATAAAAAATATAAAAGCTTTGTTAGTTTATAGGGAAAAATATAAAAAGTGGAGTGCAACAAAGGAAGTAAAGCGATTGAATGGACGTGGAATATTATCTGCGAAATAATGTTTACCGTATTGGAAATGGAAGTAGTTTGTAAAATGTTTGAATGCTGATATTTTTCAATATATTTAATTCAGTATATATGTGCATATATATATTTTTTTTAGTTCAAGGTCCACGAGAGACGACTGTCGACCTCTGCTTCACGAACAATGGCAGCGATGAGTCTCGGTTTCATCGTCATGGTCACCCCATGGACCATCCAGGAAGTTGTGGTCGCATGTACCGGAAGTAAGCCACCACCGTTCCTCGAATTTCTAGCAACGTGGCTTGCACTCTCCAACAGCTTTTGGAATCCTTTTCTTTATTGGTTACTTAACAATCACTTTCGACGAATTTCGAAAGAAATTTTCTACACGAAGGTGGGTGATTTATGTCAAAAAAAAAATGGAATCAGATTTAGTGCTTAATATCAAATATAGCGAAAAATGTTATAAAGTAATTATTATTTTATGAACAATAATTTTTTTCAACTTCAAATATAAATTTCATCAGTTTTGAATTATTTCATATTTAAAAATTTTTTAAATCTTTTTCATTACATTATTAATTATTATTGTTTATTTTTGTAATTTTTGTTTGACCGTAATAATTAATTTGTAAAAAAACCGTAAAAAACAAACCGTATTTTTCAACAAATTATTGTTTATTATTTTCAAGCGAGTTGAAAATAAAATTCGTCGCTAGAATTTTATTCTTGTTATAAAATTCGTCGCAAGAATTTCAATTCTTCTTATAAAATTCGTCGCAAGAATTTCAATTCTTGTTATAAAATTTGTCGCAAGAATTTCAATTCTTGTTATAAAATTCGTCGCAAGAATTTCAATTCTTGTTATAAAATTCGTCGCGAGGAATTCAATTATTTTCAATACAATTTTAATTCAATTCCTTGAAACGATTCAATTGCATTTGTGAATAATATAATTTTTCGCTGGAATTCAATTATTTTTAATAAAAATTTCAATTAAATTTTCTTTTAGGAAATTTAACTTATTTTTGAAAACTTTTATAAAATTTTTTTAAATGATTCATTTTTTTTTTAAATTAGAAATATTTCCCTCAGAAATTCAGTTTTAATTCAATTTTTCGAGAGAATTCAATTATTTTCTCAAATTTTGTTAATATATTTACATGAATTTAAAAATATTTCTAAGCAATTTAATACAATTTTTTTTAGACAATTCAATTATGTAAAAATTTTTTTAATAAAATTCCTGGAATAAATTAAATGATTTTAAAAAATTGTAATAAAATTCTTGGAATTATTTCAAAAGATTTCAATAAAATTCAATAAGTAAGCGTTTAACTAAAATTATTAACAAATCACGATTTTGAAAAATTGAATGAAATTCATCTTAAAATTTAGTAACTTGTAAAATTTTTAATTTCAAAATTTCAGATTTCCAAAAAAACTGTCAAATTACTTGATGTTTACTTTTTTTCTTTCTTAATTTTCAAAATAATTCTTATTTTCAAATGTTTTCAATGAATAGAAAATTAATAGATTTAGAGTAATTGAATTTTAATAAAAACATTAGAAAGTTAGTGAATTAAAAAAAAATTCTTTTAATTTGTTGAAATAATCGAGTTTGTAAACTTTTTTTAGAATTTTTTTCAAGTATTTTAAAAATAATAACGTAGTTTTTTAAACTAATTTTTTGTTGAAAATTGTGAAAATATAATTGAATTCTCGCGAAAAATTGTTTTATTTGCGAAAATAATTGAATCGTTTCGAAAAATTTAATTAAAATTGAATTGAAAGTAATTGAAATCATAATAAAGAGTGTTATCAACATTTTTTTAAATAATTGAATTCTTGCGAAGAATTTCATTATTTTTCTAAAAATAATTGAATTCTTGAATTTTTCAATTTTTATAAAAATAATTGATTTTTAAAATTAATTAATTAATATTTTTCTAAAATTATTCCAATTCTTGACAAGAATTTTACTATTTTTTTATAAAAATAATTGAATTCTTGCGAAAAGATTTTTTTTTTTAATAATTGAAGTCTTGAAAAAAATTTGACTAATTTTATTAAAATAATTGAATTCTTGCAAAGATTTTTTCTATTTTTTTTATAAAAATAATTGGATTCTTGCGAAAAGATTTATTTTTTTTTTAATAATTGAAGTCTTGCAAAGAATTTGACTATTTTTATAAAAATAATTGAATTCTTTCAAAGAGTTTTAAAATTTTTATTAAAATAATTGAATTCTTGCAAAGAGATTTACAATTTTTATAAAAATAATTGATTTCTAAAATTAATTAATATTTTTCCAAAATTAATTCAATTCTTGACAAGAATTTTACTAATTTTTTATAAAAATAATTGAATTCTTGCGAGAAGATTTTTTTTTAACAATTGAAGTCTTGAAAAAAATTTGACTAATTTTATTAAAATAATTGAATTCTTGACAGGAATTTTACTATTTTTTTTATAAAAATAATAAATTAGATTCTTGCGAAAAGATTTATTATTATTTTTTTTAATAATTGAAGTCTTCCAAAGAATTTGACTATTTTTATCAAAATAATTGAATTTTTGCAAAGAGTTTTTCAATTTTTATAAAAATAATTGAATTTTTGCAAAGAATTTTAATATTTTTATAAAAATAATTAGAATCTTGCGAAAATTTTTTATTATTTTTCTAAAAATAATTAAATTTTTGTAAACAATTTTACTTTTTTTTATAAATATAATTGAATTCTTGCAAAGAATTTCTTTAAATCATTTTTTAAACAATGAGGTTTCTTTGAGAACTATTTTAAAAACTATTTAATTAAAATTTTTCTAAAATAATTTGAATTTTATGTAGAATTTTCTTTTAAATTTTTAAAATAATCCTATTTCTTAATAATTGCAATTAAATGTTTTATTATTGATTTTAATTAATAAAATCTGAAAAATAATTCAATACCTTTGAGGAATAAATACTACAAAAGTTTATGACAATAAATTAATTCTTCCCAAAACTTTCCTATCAATATTTTTAAATATATAATCGATTTAAATACTTAATAATTATTGTAATGAATAATTTTGCTATTTGATTTTTTTAAAATTGTAAAAATTAATTCAATTCTATTTGGGAAAAATTCATTTAAATCGTCATTTCGAAAATAATTGAGGAAATCAATTAGAAGATTATGTAGATTCACGACTAATAATAATAATAATATTAATAATAATAATAATAATAATAATAATAATAATAGTTATTATTATTATTATTATTATTATTATTATTATTATTATAACAATAATAATAAAAATAATAATAATAATAATAATTCTATTCTTTCAAAAAATTTGCTATTCTGAGAAAAAATATGGCTATACATTTTCATTATTTTCTCTATAATTATTATAGAGAACACTGCAACTCTTATTATTATATTATTATTATTATTATTTATTATTTATTATTATTATTATTTTTTATTTTCTCTACTTTAATTTTTCTCAATTTTGAATTTTATTTTTCATTAGACATGGAAGTCGACTTTTTTATATCAGCATCGATTTTCACTTTTGTCAGAAATGAAAACTAATTTTCATAAAATCATAATCTTTGATGAAATCAATTTCTCTCTTTTGAGGCTTTTTCAATATTACATTAGAAATCTCTCTCTCTCTTTTTTTCTCTTTATTCCTGTTATTTCTATTTAATTTCGCCTCCTGATGTATAGAAAGTACTTCTTGACTTTCTCGATCCTCTTATAAGCGTCGATGAAAGAAGAGTGTTGAAAAAAAAAGAAATATCGAGTGTAACCACTGCGCCTCACCTTATAGCCATGGTGACGACGAGCTATGGGCAAAATCTCGTTTTAGCCCTGTAACGATGTTCTCACACAAAAAGAGTGCATTAGTCTATATGAAATCCTTTCTAAAAATCCTCTCAACATCATCTTTAAAATTGCTCTTTTTTTTATTATTTTTTTCGTCTAAAAAGTTTTTAAAGACCTTTTACCCCCATCGAGACCTAATAATAAAAGCGAACCTTTCCAATATATGACTAGAAAGAATTTTTATCGAAAAAAAACTTTTCTTCTATAAAGACTGTATATTTTTTTTTCTCTTTTTACTATTATATATATATATTTGTGTTTCGAATTTTCTTTACGAATCAAGACTTTATAACGTTTCACTGTACACTCTTTATTTGGAAAGATTTTTACGAGAGGATAAAAGAAGAAAAGAAGTGAGCACTGTTAAAGGATTTAATCTTTTAGTTGGGTACTCAGAGATGTTCTTTTCTTCTTTGAAAATTACTTGAATTTTCCAAAGAAGTCTTGAAAGATTCTTGAATTGTTGATTAAAAAAAAAGAGATTTTTTTTGCACTTTTTTCAATACTTTTTCTCACTTTTACTTTTTATCTTGTTCACAGATTTTATGCAGATCTAAACCTCTTGGGCCAAAACAACATTGCTGTGCTACCAGTACAGGTGGTTTGGATGTCTGCAGTATTGGCGGTCTAGATTTATCAGGTGAAAAAATCAGATGAATTAATGAATATTTCATTTTCATCAAAAGAAATTTTTGAATATGAAGTATTTTTGTATATTGAAAATATTTTCCATATTTTTTCTTTATTTTTTTTTATAAAGGGATAAAGTTCTTTCTACAAGGACTTTTATTGTTACGAAAGTATTTTTACATGTGAAAATATTTTCTAAATTTAATTATTTGCAACTTCTAGTATTTTAATGAAATTTAACAAAAGAATCCAATTTAAAAAAAATAAAAAAATTTTCACAGGAAATCAGTTAAATTTGAATATTTAAAAATAATCAATAATTAATAAAAAAAAACGAACAAAAAAATTTGTTTGAAATAACAAAATTTTTTACAATTCTTCACAATAATTCAATTCCTTTTAATAACATTTTTTATAGAAACTCAGTTTTTAAAAAATTTGTTGATAAAATTCTAAGCAAGAATTCAATTAATTTCGTAAACAATAAAACTTCTTGAAGAATTTCAATTATTTTCTATACTATTTTAAATTAATTAGTCGAAAAACTCGATTTTTGAAAATAAAATTTTCATAATATTTATTACGTTTCGACAAAAATTAATTATTATAAACAATATTTGTAAACTTCTTATGAAGAATTCACTTATTTTAAAAAATAACAAAATTTTTCCAGAAAGTTCAAATGTTTTAAAAAATTCTAATAAATTGTTTCACAATAATTCAATTATTTTCAAATATTTTAATAAAATTATTCGAAATAAATCAATTATTTTAAATAAAATTGCAATTAAATTTTATTTTGAAATAATTCAGTTTTTCCTTTAGATTTCTATAAAATTTTTTCCAAGAATTCAATTGTTTAAAAAAAATTGTAATAAAATACCAAACAGACGTTTAATTATTGTCAAAATTGTTAATAAAATTCATTGTAAAATTTAATTATTTTTGAAAACTTTTCGCAATTCCATGATTTTCAATTTCTATTATTGTAATAAATTTTCCAAACAGAATTAAATTATTAAAAAAATATTTTGTAAAAATCTTCGAAAGCATTGAATTCTTGAACTAAAATTAGAATTTGCATAAAATTACTCGATAAAATTAATTATTAAAAAAAATGTTTTTTTTTAAATTCTTTAGTAGAATTAAATTATTTACAAAAATATTAGAATTTTTCACAAGAATTCAATTGTTTTCAATTTTCAAATATAAATAAAATTGTTTGAAAAATATCAACTATATAACATAAAATTGTAATGAAATTTTTTTAAAAATAGTTCAATTTTTCTTTTAGACTTTAATGATATTCTCCCAAGAATTTAATTATTTACAGAAATAATTCTTTAAAAAAATTCAATTGTGTCGATAAATAAGAAAATTTTTCCCGAAAATTCAATTATTTTAAGGTATATTAATAAAATTTTTTGCAAAGTTCAATTATTTTCAAAAATAACAATATTTATCACAAGAATTCAATTGTTTTTATAAATAACAAAATTTATCGCTGGATTTTAATTATTTTTAATACAATTTTACACAGGAATTGCTCAAAGAATATAATTATATTATAAAAATTAATTTTAATCACTCGATAAAATCAATTATTTTAAGAAATATATTTTTAATATATATAAATATATATATATATATATATATATATATATATATATTTATTTATTTATATATTTTTAATTTTTTTTAAATATATATTTTTTTTCACAGGAATTCAAATATTTAAAAATAAATTTGAATTTAAATAAATATTTTTCTAAAATAATTCAAAATTTTTGGCGAAAATTTTATTATTTTGAGGTACTTTAATAAAATTCTGCAAAAATATAGAAAATAAAAAATATTATTGAGGCAATAACAAAATTATTTCTGAAAATTTTTATTATTTATAGGCATTGTTTTTTAATAAAATTTTTTTCAAAGTTCAATTTTTTCACAAATAACAATATTCATCACAAGAATTTAATTATTTTTTTTTAAAAGTAATAATTGTTTTCTTTGAAAATTCAATTATTTAAAAAATTTCTAATAAAGTCGTTCGCAAGAATTCAATTATTTTCATAAATAATAAAATTCTTTTTAGGAATTCAATGACGTTCAAAGAAATTTAATTAAATGCTACACGGATATTTTATTATTGCGTCAAAAATTTTAATAAAATTCTTTTGTAAATTTTAATTATCTTTAAAAACTTTTCGCAGTTCAATGATTTGTAATATATCGACTTTTCTCATAAAATTTCTAAACAGAATTCAATTATTTTGTTTAAAATTTGTATAAAATAAAATCTTTGTGAATAATTTGTATAAAATAAAATTTTTTTGTATAATTTGTATAAAATAAAATTTATTTGGTTCAATGTTTAATTAGTTAAATTTTAAAAATATAATATATCGACTTGAAATGAAACTAATTAAACATTCAACCAAATAATAATATACTTACAAGTCGAAACTTCAACAACATCACGTTGTTGATTAAAATTAAAATTTATACAAAAAAATTTTAATTAAATTTTTTTCGTATAAATTTTTGTATGTATTAAATTAGAAATTCCTTTTTTTAGCAGAATAAGAAAGGATTAAATATTTTTTAATAAAAATTGGAAAAACGTCAGGAAAGTAAAACTTTTTTTTAGTTTAAAAGCTACTTTTTGCTACTTTTTTTAAAAATTAATTTGACGAGTGCGAAGTCTGCAAAAAAATATTTAAAATGTTTTAAAGAAACCATTAAAACATAAATTATGTTTAATATAATCACAGTTTTTCGAAGAATATATCAAATTGAGACAAAAAACGAATAAAAAGTGTTGCGAATTAACATTTTAATTTATTTTTCATCGAATCAAAATTCGTTTTTTGTCTCAATTTGATATACTTAGAAAAACTATGAAATCAGAGTCGTTATATTGTAGATTACAAAAATTGAAGATAATTAAAAAGATTATAAAAAAAATTAAAGATTTTTCATTAGATTTCCTTCGAAAATCGAAAATTATCAATTATGGCAAAAAGTAGAATTGAAAATTTTTTAAAAAAGAAAAAAAGGAAAAGAAGAAAGAGAAAAAGAAGAAGAAGAAAAAGAAGAAGAAGGTTACTAAGAGCGTGGGTGGTTCATTAAAACAAAATTGTGTTTTCACGTGATCAGACTTTGGTACTAACGAGCAATAGGTACTAGCTTTTCGATGGTTTGCATTATTGATCGTTAAACGTTTCTCTAGTGTACCGTTCATAACTAACGATTTACAATGAACACTAATAATCAGTGTCATTAAGCGGCGCGTGAATATTCTAGTAAATCGTCATCTCCTTTTCACATATATATGTATATGCATTCATATATTCGAATCCACTGTGGCCCACAAATCATTTTATTTTATAAAGCTATTAACGAAACAAAGCTTTCAAATTCAAGCAATTAATAAATCAGGGGAGAGAGAAAAAAATTCAAAAGTCACGCTAGTGTTAAAGAAATAACAATAGTAATCGATATAGAGGTTTATTAACTAAAATATACCGTTTGAGAGAAATTAAAATTTTATTTTTAAGAAGAATATTTACTCACTGTTAATATTTACATATTAAACAGTGCGAATATTTTTCGTAGAATTAGAGCTTATTATTAACAAAAAAAAGTTTTGGATTTTTACGATTTTCTTTCAGAAGCGGAAAAAACGATTTTATGTCTGACAAAGCTGTTAAAATTTTTTGTAATCTCATCATGAGTAGTGAAAGGCTAAAGCGGACCGAAGAATTAAAATTTTTTTTTTTTATTTTATTACACAGTAGTAAAAGTAAAATGTAGGGAGAAAAAATTTTTTAAAGATTTTTTGTATCCTTTGTAAGTAATCGGTAAGATAAACTACTCTTGTGATTAGATAAATTTATTAATATTTTCATAATTATTAATTGTTCCACTTATGATTTTGACTGATGGGAATTAAAAAATTAAAAAATTATAAATTATAAATTAAAAGTTAAAAATTAAAAATTAAAAAACAAAAATTAATTAAAAACTAAGAGCAAAACCAACAAAAATTTGAAGTAAATTTTTCGTCTCTTCTAGAAAAAAATGTCATTCTCATAATAAAAAAAAATGTTCGCAGTTTGAAGTTAGTTGTTTGCTTTTTTGTTCTTTCACTTTTTCATAATTTTTCTATTCAAATAATTTCAATTTTTAAATTAATGTCTTGAACATTATCGAATTATTGCAAAGAATTGTATCAAAAAATTTGATAATAATAAAATTTCCTAAAAGAATTTTATTATTTAGAAAAAAACTGAATTCTCGTGAAGTATTTGTATTTAAATTTTTAAAAATTCTAATTACAATCTTTTGAAGAATGTCTCTGCATTTTTTTAAACTAATAGAGTTTCTTTAATAATTTTAATTTGAAAAATTTTGTAAGTAATTGGATTTTATGAAGAGGAATTTTATTAAAATTGTAATAAAAATAATTAAATTCTTACGAAGAATTTTATTATTTATAAAAGTAATTGAATTGTTCCGAAGAATTTATTAAAATTTTAGAAAATAAATTAATTTTATGGAAATAATTGAAAATATTTGAATTCCTGCAAAGAATTTTACTATTTATAAAATTAATTGGTTTCCAGCAAAGAATTTTACTATTTATAAAAATCACTGAATTATTTCGAACGATTTATTAAAATTTAAAAATAAATTTAATTATTTCGAAGAATTTACTAAAAATTTTTAAAAAATTCAATTTTTGTAAAGATTTTACTATTTATAAAAATAATAATTAAATTGTTTAAAAGGATTTATTAAACTTTAGAAAAAAATTAAATTCTTTCGTGAAATTTGATCAAAATTTATTAAAATATAAAGAATAATAATTAATTATTTACTTCATAAGTGAATTTTTTCAATTTTGATTATGAGATTTTATTTTTAAATTTATATTTGAAAATAAAAAATTTTGTAATTTGTATAACAGTAAAATAATTGTATTCTTTCGAGAAATTTTACTTCAATTAAATTAAAAATAATTGCATTCCTTTGAAGAATTTTATTATTAATTAGAATAATTGAATTCTTGCCAAGAATTTTATTAACATTTTTTAAAATTCGATTTAAATTCTTTTGAAGGATATCTTTGAATTTTTTTTAAATAATCAATTTTCTTTAATTATTTTGATAGAAAATTTCGAAAGTAACTGAATTTTATGAAGCATTTTTTTCAAGTTTTTAAGATAATCGCTTCTGATAAAAATTATAATCGAATACTTTATTGTTGAAGTTTATTAAAATTATTTGAAATATAATCGAATTCCTGTGAAAATTTTTATTATTTATAGAAATAATTTTATTCTTGCGAAGAATTGTACTATTTTTAAACATAATTTAATTATTTCCAAGAATTTATTAGAAGTTTGGAAATTAAATGAATTTTTTCGAAAAATTTTATTAAAAACTAGAAAAAATTTTCCTAAATCCTTCAGTGAAATTTTATTGAAAAATTGACAAAATAAAATTTTCACAAACAAATTATCTCATTTTTTAATTTGTAAAGAAAATAATTTAATATTTTACTAGAATTTCCTTTAAAATTTAGAAAATAATTGAATTTTTGGAATAAATTTTACAGACAATCTTAGAAATAATTGAATTTTTGAGATTAAATCACTTTTAGCATTAATTTTAAGAGAATTGGATGTTTGCAAAGATTTCACTAAATATTATAATTGTTTCAATAGATTTATACAATTTTCAGAGAATAATTGAATTGTTTTGTGAAATTTTATTAAAATTGTATTGAAAATAATTTAATTTCTGCGAAGAATTTTATTCCTTGTGAAAGTAATTGAATTCTTTCGAAGAATATTATTATGTATGTAAATAATTGAAATTTTAAGAAGAATAAAATTTTGTCATTTTTTTATTTTTATAGAAAATTATTTTATGTTTTACAAGAATTTTCTTTAAAATTTGGAAAATAATTGAATTTTTAAAATTGAAATTGTATGTAAATGTATGTAAAAAATTATCTTCTTAAGAAGAATTTTATTACAAATTTTGTCATTTTTTATTTTTATAGAAAATAATTTTATATTTTACAAGAATTTTCTTTAAAATTTGGAAAGTAATTGAATTTTTAAAATTAAAATTGTATGTAAATGTGTTTAAATAATTATATTCTTAAGAAGAATTTTATTACAAATTTTTTCATTATTTTATTTTTATAGAAAATAATTCAAGAATTTTCTTTAGAATTTGGAAAATAATTTAATTTTTAAAATTAAAATTGTATGTAAATGTATGTAAATAATTATATTCTTAAGAAGAATTTCATTACTAATTTTGTCATTTTTTATTTTTACAGAAAATAATTTTATATATTACAAAAATATTCTTTAAAATTTGGAAATTATTTAAATTTTTCAAATTAAAATTTGACAATAAAAAATTTTATAATTTGCATTATAATAAAAGATAATCTGAACACAACGTTTCGTTTGTTAGCGCGCGTAAAATTTGCTTGTATTTAATAAATTTAATAAATAAATAATAATAAAAAAAATAATTTTTGTGAATTTTCCCCCAGGTTTAGATCGATGTTCCATCGATCATTGTTCCATGGCAAGATGTTCGACATCGTCACTAGCCCTCACACCCCCGCCTCTGCCTTGGGAAGCAAGACACATTATCAATGAAGAAAAAATGATTACGTGAGGAATGGATGCTGCCACGCAAACTGAATATTCCGATTCCCCGGAACACAGCAGTTAGTATTGTGTGGCAGCAGGTTGAAAAAAAAACTTTTATAGTGTACACATCAAAATTTATAAACTATATATATATATAGTTCTTATACAATATTTGGTCGACAATACCAAATATCAAAAGAAAAAAAGTTATTTGCTTCACAAAATGAAAGCAAATCAATATTAAATAGTGAAATAAATATAATTGCAAGCTTTTCATAAATATTTTATCTTTTAAAATAAATTTTTGTAATTTTCGTAAGATTTGTAAAAAATTTCTTTCATTCCAATATTAAAGTATAAATATTTGTTCCTTCTTTTATTTTAAAGACAATTTTAAAGACGAACGCCGAACAAAAACTGCTTAATAAATTTCTATGAGTAGTTTATTAAATTCTAAGAGTAGTTTAAGATTCCATTCCTATGAAATTGTTCTGTCACGAATTTTTTCTACAATTAAAATGAATCATTCCAACATCCCTTCGATATACAGTATTATTAATTAACATTAAACTTGCTTGCATTAAAGTAAATTGTAATTCAATTTCTAATTTTAAATTTAAAATCAACTTTTTAATTTCTAATTGCAAATTTAAAATCAAATTTTTAATTTCTAATTAAACTAATTAATTCACATTCAAAATTAAATTTCCCATTCATAGTCAACATTAAATTTACAATTTCGAATTAAAATTATAATTTAAATTTATAATTCTATAATTTTCAAGCTAACATACAAAACTTTAAGATCTCTTTTCGTAAAAGAGAGCCTTGAAATGAAAAAAAGATTTTATTAATTTTATATAGCTCTAGAATAAAATAAAAACATTGCAGTTTCGCTAAAAACTGCGTCAATAAAGAAAATTGTTGAAAAGAGAGAAATGAAAATATTTAAAATCGTTTTCACTGCCCATCTAAATAAATTAAATTTTTGTGCAGAATGAAAGTTGATAAATATAGAAATATTAAAAATAAAATACCAAAAAAAAAAATTAAAACGCACAGGGCTTCAATTATCATAATTAATACTAATAAAATACTACGAGATAAGTAATGTCAAAAATCAAAGGAACTAAAAATTTTTTAGTTTCATAAGATTTAATTAAATCAAAAATTTTTATATTATACAAAATTATATTTTCTAATCTGTATATAATTAAACTAGCGAGAATTAAATATTTGTTCAAAAATATATATGTATGCTAAAAAAAAGTTTTCTTATTTCGAAAAATAGGAAAATCCTCGACTCAATAAAATACTGTGTACTTTAATTAAATTACAAAATATAACTATAATCGAACAAAGAAATTGAAGAAAAATATTTCATCTGTTATAAAGAAAAAAAATAACTATTAGACAAAATATCTCGATAATGCGCAGCACAAATATAGATATATAGAGACGCAAATTTGTATATGAAATATAAATTAAAATTATAGATTCCAATGTTTTTGAAACAAAAAAATACGTGTAAAAGAAATATTAAATATTAAAATATTAATTATTAATTATTAATTATTAATTATTAATTCTGTAAGAATAGATAATTAATAAGTATGTAATAAAAATTGTAATTTTATCTAAATTGTAAACAAACAAAAAATTCATGTTGTATTCTAAAATGAAAAATTTTATGATTATACGAAAGTTAACAAGACTTTAATGAAAAGTAAATCTCTGTTTCCAAAAATTATTTACATATAGTGTAATAAATTTAGGACAAAAAAAGAGACGTCGCACATAAATTAAAATAAGTCCACAATGGGATAATAAATGAAGAAAAAATTCTCATACGTTTAAACTTTGTAACACAAAATTGTAAGTTGTTTAAAGAAACTGTAATCATGGATTATTAAAATAATTGATTCGTAAAATTTTACTTTTTGCTTAACCTGAGAAAAAAAATTATTTTTAAAATTGATCGATAGTAATCGAATATTATTTTTCAAAATATTTTTTTTTATTTTCTCTTATTTTATTTTCAATAATCAATGTAAAATATTTCCTTTCATTCAACGATGAAAATTAAATTTTATTTCTTTCACATTTTTGCAATAATGGAAAAATAAATTTTTCTTTCGTAATTAACTGAAAATTAATTAAGAAAATAATTAAAAAAAAACAAATAAATTTAAAAAAATCGGTAAAAGTGACGATGAAAAAAGAGGAAATAATCGAGAAATATTCACAGAGAAGTATTTTTATATATCCTTCAGTTTTACATTGACAACTATTTTTTAGCATTAAAAAAAATCAATGAATCTTCAGTGCTTCTTCATTGATGTTTACAATTATGTTTATTAAAATTGCGGTAGTTTTAATACAAAATAAATGCGTTCGTTTTCACAAAAAGTAGATATTTTTTTTTGAAAGCAGATTCTTTTAATCCCTCACTGCGGAACGATGATATGAAATTTTTATCTTTGTAGCTTAGAATTTCAATTTAATGAAAACTATCAATTCTAGAATGAAATTTTCCCATTGTAATTAAAAACAATAATAATTATTATTATTGCCCGGAATTACAAGGGAACATTACATTAAAAATTTTCACCTGACTTGATAAAATTTCTCTATTCGAATAAAAAGTATAACTTTAAATTATTTATTTAATTCAATAATAATTTTATTTTATTTAAAAATTTGAGTAAAATATTCGTTATTGTAAATATTATTATTTATAATTTATAATTAATTATAATTATAATTTATAATTATTTATATAATTATTTTTATAATTATTTACTTTAATAAAATTAAATAAAAAATGTTTAAAAACGAGAATTCTAAAACCTTCCGCAATTTGGGATTTATCAACATTTTTCGCAATTTCGACGGTAAAATGTTTACATTTACAAATTTTAAAAATTGTTTTCAAACATTCGAATAAAGCGTAATAAAATAAAGGAAATTTAAGAAAAAAAACTAAAACCGTAACTAACAAAACTAAGTTAATAAGATGATGATAAAATCGATCACTCCGAGTCAGGATTCAATAAACAAAAAGAGCAATTTCTTTTTAACGTTTCGACAGCACGGCTGTCCTCTTCAGAAACGTAAGAAAATATTATATATCATGTGAGTCACATATTGCTTATACAAAACGAACGTCTTCGTCAAAGCAAGAACGATTAGACACTGTCTAATCGTTCTTGCTTTGACGAAGACGTTCGTTTTGTATAAGCAATATGTGACTCACATGATATATAATATTTTCTTACGTTTCTGAAGAGGACAGCCGTGCTGTCGAAACGTTAAAAAGAAATTGCTCTTTTTGTTTATTGAATCCTGACTCGGAGTGATCGATTTTATCATCATCTTACTAATTTGTCGACCGAGTGATAGCATCATTAATATATATAAAACTAAGTTAATTTTGTTAATTAACAGAATTACTTTGATGGAAAAAAAATTGTCATAAACTGTATTATATAGTTTTTTTTTTTTTAGAGATTTTAATACTTTTTTTCCATAAGTTGAAAAATTTTCCATTAAGCTTAAAATTCTAATTGATATTACATTCTCACTTTGAAAAAATTCGCAGACTACTTAATGACTTGAATAATTAAAAACTCGATTTTTTCATAATTGCAATTAAATTATTATTACAATATATCTGCATAACGAGTCATTTGTTCATATTCTCATATTTATTATATATAATCTCTCACATTCTAGAAAAAAGTATCATTTTTTTTTATCTCACTTAAATTATTATAGATACAAATTAGAGAAAGGCTTCCTATAAAAAACTTGTTAACAGAGAAGCTTTCTGTACTTTTTACAAATATCTTAATTTAAATAATTCTAGAAGCTTTAGCGAAAAGAATTCTCACATTTTTGTTAATACTTCTTTTTTTTCTTTTTTTTGTTAATACTTCTTTTAAAAAAACGATAATTGGTTTTCTCTCATTATAATTCAAAATTATTAATACTTATTTCTTTTACGGTATAATGTGTGTAAAAAAGTAATACTTTTAAAATATTTACAGTTTAGTTCAGCACCTCTATTCGTCATTATAACTATTTTCATTTACGTGATAAAATTTTGAATCTAAAGAACAGAAAAATATTTTTCTAACTAAAGAAAGAGAAGAAGAGAAAATAACTAAGAAGCAAGAACTTTTCGCTAGAGCTTAGAATCACTAGATATGTATTATAAGTTTATTCTTACATTTCTAATCATTGTTCGTCATTAATATAATTAAAAATGTTTATCTATTCTTTTTTGTCTGTATTGGTAGGAAAAAGTTACTTTTTCTAAATATTTTAATACTAATTAAATATATCAAGCAATTCGTTCGATCGTATAATAAAATCGATAGTTAACAAAAAAAATGTTCTACATTCAAATACGAGACAAAATTGTTGAGACAATTGTCTCAAATGTTTCGAAATAATTTTTTACGATAATTTGAAATAATTTTTGAAATAATTTTTCAAATATTTTCGACAATATTTTCGACAATTATTTCCATTAAATGAATCATTTACATTTAAAGCATGTCGAGAGTCTCAAAAAATACAAATGTATTTTTTAATTGGAAATTAACGAAAATTGGAAATGAAATTTACATTATTAAATTATTAATAAGAGTAATACTTTAGTCAAGTTGTTTTCAAGGAATGTTAATTTACTCGTGTTAAATACTGATAGCAATTTTCAAAAAGAAAAACAAAAAAATTAACCAGTCATTTTGTAATTTCTCTCTCAGTTAATACACGTTCGATAACGAATAAAACAAAAATATCTATACAATGAATAACTTTGTTTCGTTATAATATCATTCATAAATCACAATGTTCAATTAAAACTCTTCAATAAAGTTTCTTTTTCTGTCAACGTGCTTAAGTCTTTGCTTTACTGCAAAGTAGGATTAATATTATTGTTCAAATTTATTATTTTCGATTACTAGTCAAGACGATTTTTGTTAATTTTTTTTTTTTTTGCATAATTATTGAACAATAATATTAATAAGCTTTAAAAAATAATTCATTTCGCATGGGAGCATTTAGGCTGAAGCTCGCTTGATACGTTTCTTGATGAAAATACAATGTTAATACGTTGATCTACATTTAAAGTTTTCCTTTTCTTTTAAACAATTAACATAAACTATAATTTACATTAGATCATCTGGCGATCAGTAGGAAAATATTGACAATATATACAAATATATTCAGACTGATGATTTTGGAAGATCCACAATGTAGATCGTCCCTTGGATAAAATGTTGCTGGAGGATGTTCATCCCCTGCTTTGCACCATTCTCCTTGTGCTTTTAATTCCGCCTAAGCAACAACAATTATTCCATTTATTTTTTATTTTCCATACATTTATTTTGCATTTCTTTATTTTCTATTTTTCAAATTTTTTCTTTCAGATTTTAACAAATATTACATTTAGTCTTATATCTCCCTCAAGTTATGAACGAAACTTTCTTTCTTTTTAATTTACAAAAATTATTCTAGGAGATGAAAGAAAATATAAATTAGAAATTTACTCACTTCAGATTTTATTATTTTACATTTTTTATTTAGTATTTTTCATACTTTTATTTTTTGTTTATATTTATTTTATCAAATCATAAATATTTATTCAAAATTCCCTTCAAGTTCAAATGAATGAAATAAATATTTACAATAAATATTTAAGTGCTTTCAAAAAATTGTTCAACGATAATTATTCTATCGAATGAAAAATACTTTAAATTAAACCTTTAATAAATTTCTTGATAAAATACAAATTATGAAAAAAGTAAAAAAAATGATCTTTCATCTGAACTCTAGAAACTAGAGGACAAATTAATTGAAATAAAAACAAGTGTTTTATAAGAGTTTCTTATTATTCTAGATTTTTCTTTACCTGGCAAATATCCTTACAAGGTGGACACTTAAGGGCCCCTTTGTGCAGCCATTCATTTTGCATAATTCTGATTGCAATTTCTTGTCCTGCGTGATAGCAAGTATAGGTATAATTTGCAACCTGAAAAAACATTAGTTTGCATTAATTAAAATATTAATTTAAATAATTAAAATTATTAAAATATTGAGTTAAATAATTAAAATAATAAAAATATTAAGTTAAATAATTTAAATAATAAAAATATTAAGTTAAATAATTTAAATAATAAAAATATGAAGTTAAATAATTTAAATATGGAAGATGGAACGATTAATTTAAATAGCTTAAATATGGAACGATTAATGTAAACAGCTTAAGTAATTTTTCCTTTTAATGCAACGATTATGGATTATTATTTTTTAAGAGAAAATATGCTCACTATTATGTGAAGTCTTCCAGTTTCACACTTATATTGATAGCAACCAGAACCCCAGTGTTGCCATTCTCTAGCTTGTTTACAAGTTTTTTCCACCCACATTTGATTTGTATGATCGAAACATCTAGAGTGTGTTCCATATTTTTCTAGAGCGAAATTCTTTTCAGGAACTAAAAAAGAAGAAATGCCAAAAAATATTAGCATTTTCAATTCACTGCAAAATTATTGTTATTCGCAGTTGTGTTTCTCGGGAAACATTTTTTTCGAAACGATTTTTCAATTGCATTAATAAAATAATAATAGTAAAAATACAAAAAATTTATTACTATAGATTTACTTTCTATTTTTCGAAGAAAAAATTTTTTTTTTCAAACGTTCTTCCAATTGCATAAAGTAAACTTCTGATGAAAATTTATTATAGATTTATTATTAATTAGATATTTATTAATTATTTAAGAATTTAATTTTTTCTAAAATTTTCTATCAAAATTATTAAAGAAAATTGATTTTAAAAAAATTTAATTAAAATTAAAATTAATAAAATTAAAAATATTATAATAATAATTATTATTATTATTATTATTATTATTATTATTATTACTATTATTATTATTATTATTATTATTTTTTATAGAAAAGCGTATTTTTAGTAAATAGTAAATTTTCAAATAAAATACAAATTCTTTTCTAGGAAAGAAGTGAGGAATATTTTCTGAAAAGAAGTTTTCTTTATGAAAAGAAAAAATTTGACGTGTTTTTTTACTCACGTGGATTGTTTTCTTCATATAAACAATGTGAGCCCCTTACGACAATATTCTTGGACCGCCAGGTAAATTCTTGTGTATAAGGACAATAATCTGCTAAAGATACCGAACCACCGTAGAACTTTTCCTTTCCCGGAGTCACGTACGGAATTGAATCAAAATTCTAAAACCAAAAATATTCTTTTATTACAAAACTAAAATTTCGTTTTTTTCGCCGCAGGAAAGAAAAAAAATTCAGTTCTGAAATTTCCAATCTTTGTAATCGACGATTAGGCAAAAAACAATAACTTTGATTGTTCTTTAGAGAAATGCAATTATTTTCATAAATAGTAAAATTCTTCATAGAAATTAAATTATTGTTAACACAATTTCAAAAAAAAAAAATCACAAAAGAATTCGTGAAATCCATTAAAACAATTAAATTATTTAGAATTTAATCGTTTAAATTATTTAATCTTTGCAAACATTTGATTCTCTTAAAAATAATTCTTAAAATGATTTAATCTCAAAAATTCAATTATTTCTAAGATTGTCTGTAAAGTTTATTTTAAACATTAAATAATTTTCCAAATATTAAAGGAAATTCTAGTAAAATATTAAATTATTTTCTTTACAAATTAAAAAATGACATAATTTGTTTGTGAACATTTTATTTTGTCAATTTTTCAATAAAATTTCACTGAAGGATTTAGGAAAATTTTTTCTAGTTTTTAGTAAACTTTTTCGAAAAAATTCATTTATTTTCTAAATTTCAGATAAATTCTTGGATAGAATTTAATTATTTTTAAAACTGGTAACTTTATTCGCAAGAATTAAATTATTTCTATACAAAAATAAAATTTTCCCCAGCAATTCAATTATATTCGAAATAAATTTAATAAACTTCAACAATAAAGTATTTAATTATAATTTCTAATATAAGGGATTATTTTAAAAACTTGAAAGAAGTTCTGCGTAAAATTCTATTACTTTCGAAATTTTCTATCAAAATAATTAAAGAAAATTGATTATTTAAAAAAAATTCAAAGATATCCTTCAAAAGAATTTAAATCGAATTTTAAAAAATGTTAATAAAATTCTTGGCAAGAATTCAATTATTATCATTAATAATAAAATTCTTCAAAGGAATGCATTTATTTTTAATTTAATTGAAGTAAAATTTCTTGAAAGAATACAATTATTTTATTGTTATACAAATTACAAAATTTTTTATTTTCAAATATAAATTTAAAAATAAAATCTCATAATCAAAATGGAAAAAATTCACTAATTAAGTAAACAATTAATATTATTATTCTTTATATTTTCAAAAATTTTAATCAAATTTCACGAAAGAATTAAATTTTTTTCTAAAATTTTCTATCAAAATTATTAAAGAAATTTGATTAAAAAAAATTCAAACAAATTCTTGAGAAGAATTTAATCAGGATTTTGAAAATTTTTAATAAAATTTTTCGTAAGAATTCAATTATTTTCATTAATAATAAAATTCTTCAAGGGAATTAAATTATTTTTAAATTAATTGTAGTAAAATTCCTCAAAAGAATACAATTGTCTTATTGTTATACAAATTACCAAATTTTTTGAGTTTCAAATATAAATTTAAAAAAATCTCATAATCAAAATTGAAAAAATTCACTTACTAAGTTCATAATTAATTATTATTCTTTATATTTAAAAAAATTTTAATAAATCCTTCTAAACAATCTAATTATTTTTATAAATAGTAAAACTTAAATTTAATAAAAATATTAAGACTATGTACCTGATATTTTCTTGGTAGTGGCTGAGGATGTTCTACTAAATTACACAAAGCTACAGAACTACGATCATCAGTGCATTCCGTTTGTAGTGGATCTTGCTTCACTTTATTGCAAAATGGATGAATCAGCTTGCCTCTGAAAATTAATTACACCAATTGAATCAAACAAATTGAATTCAAATCAAGTAAAACAATATTTTTAATTAAATTAATTAAATTTTATGTCAAATTTGCAAAGAGAAATAACACAATTTTTATCATTATTTCCTAACAGGCATGAATAAATATTTCAACTTACTTTTGTTCTCTGCATTATCGAACATGCAGCATGTTAAGAGAAAATTTTATTACTCTCTCAATCAACTCTCATATTTAGCTTTTCTTAAAAGTATCGCATTAAATAAAAAGAAAAAAATGTATTTTTAAAAAATTATAGGTACAATATTCATTTCAAAAAATTATAATAATATAATAGAAAATAAATATTAATAATTTTAGAGAAAAATGCAAAAAATAAATAATTTCATCAACCAGTTTCAAATTTAAAAATTAAATCAAACTTTAAATTTTATTATTCGTGGTATTTGAAGCATCTTTTATTATTTTATTTTTATCTATTAAAAAAAGTTTTCAATTTTAATCACCATAAATATGCTTGTAAAAATTTAAACTATAATCTCTGTCTATTTTTACTTTACCGGAGAGAATTACATTAGTTTCGTCATTAATGCAGTGCAATTTTCACTTTAGATATAATTTAATTTTGATGTCAAGGCATAATATTTCACGTATAATGACAAAATTAATATTTAATATTCTCCGGAGGATGAATTTTGTAGTGAGGCATTAAATTTATGGAAAATACTGACGAGAAACGCGACGATCTTGTTGAAATCCATTCTTTACATGACTTCATGGCAAAATCGCATCCCAAGTTTTTGCCCCAGCCAAGTTCCTGAGCCATCGAATAATTTGCGCTGTACCAGCCAGTATCTTCCATGAGTGCCAGCGTAATCCTCGAGTAAACTGGATTTTGTGTGTGTGTTCCCGTCATTGCCTCATTCTATAGAGAAAAACAATTTTCGCTTTATTCATTTATTAGATAAATTAAATAAATTAAATAAATTAAATAAATATTACAAGTGTATTATTTTCTTCTAAACGAACAAAAATAAATAATAAAAATACTATTTTCCTCTCTTTTTTTAATTTTGTATATTTTCTTTTATTTTCCCCTATTTTTTTTTCTTTAGTTTCTTTTTTCCAGCGATTTCCCTTTATGTCCAAATTATTAACATCGTTAGTATTTTCTTTTCATCGTTAGTATTTTCTTTTAAATTTCAATAATGGCAAAATTGTTTATTATTATTAAAAATAAATATTATCTATTATTAAAAAATGAAAATTCATGACTCTCATTTTAATGTGACGAAATTTTACCTCAAAAACTCGTTTCTCCCAATGAGTTAATGCGGTTCCCTCCTCGCCTTGATCCTCTAATTCCGCACCCTCCAACATTTTGCAATTGAAGTGTGCACGAACTTCCTCTTGAACACGGGGTGTAACAATCATTTGCATAGGCCTTTCCACAGTAGTGCCACGCACTTGCCAATTTCGTCTGATCACCGTCTTTATTGTATTTTCACTCCATTGATGAGTTTGCAATCTGCAAAAGAGTAGAGAAAATAAATAAACGAAATTCACACAAATACGGGAAATGAATAACGGAAAGTCCCACAAATTCGAAAAATAAATAAAAGAAATTCTCAAAAATACAGAAGATAAATAAAAATGAATAAAATAAATTCCCAAAAATGCAGAAATGGAAATAAAAAAATTTCTACAAATATGAAAAATGACTGAAAGAAACTCCCACAAATACAGAAGATAAATAAAATAGATTCCTGCATTTTAATTCAGAGAAAATGAATGAAATAAATTCCTGAAAAATACGGACAATAAATAAACTTGATTCCCACAAATGCAGAAATAAAATCAAACAAATTCGTACAAATATGGAAAATGAATAAAATAAAATTCACAAATACAGAAAATGAATAAAATAAATCAAAAAAAAAAAATTCCATAAAAGCAGAAATTAAATTAAATAAATTTCCGCGAAATATGAAAAATTAATAAAATAAATTTTTTAATTCACGGACAATAAATAAACTAAATTCCCACAAATACAGTAAATAAATCAAACAAATTCGTACAAATATGGAAAATGAATAAAATAAAATTCACAAAAAAATACAGAAAATGAATAAAATAAATAAAATGTTCATAAAAGCAAAAATTAAATTAAATAAATTTCTAAAAAATACGGACAATAAATAAACTTAATTCCCACAAATGCAGAAATTAAATCAAATAAATGCCTATGAATATGGAAAATGAATAAAATAAAATTCACAAAAAGATACAGAAAATGAATAAAAAAAATAAAATATTCATAAAAGCAAAAATTAAATTAAATTAAACTCCTAAAAAATACGGACAATAAATAAACTGAATTCCCACAAATATAGAAATTACATCAAATAAATTCTTTCAAATATGGAAAATGAATAAAATAAAATTCACAAAAACTGAAAGTAAATAAAATAAATAAAACAAATTCTTTAAAATCAGAAATTAAATTAAATAAATTTCCGTAAAATACGGAAAATGAGTAAAATAAATTTCCAAGAATACGACAATAAATAAATTAAATTCCCACAAATGCAGTAAATAAATAAAATAAATGCCCAAAACAGAGTTCCCACAAAAATTTGATTTTCTTTTTCCCTAATTTTTCCTCATGATTCAAATAAAATGTTGCCCATTTTCCACAAAGTTTGAAGAATATTTTGATTTTCTATATTCTTTAATAATTAAAATTCTTCTCCAAATCAAACAATTTAAATAATTTTTTCAGAAGGTTTTTTAAAAATACAATTATTCAAAGAAAAAAAGAAAATTCACGAAAAATAATTTCGAAATCCACTTCCGTACTTTCTTTTTTTCCATTAAATAATTCAATTTTCAAAGAATAATTGGATTTCAAACGATGTCAAAAATTAAAATTTCCGAAAAATTGGACTTTTAAATAATTTTAAATCAAAATTCTAAAGAAGATCGTTTTTTGAAAAATTTTTCTTTACAATTTTTTAAAAATATATATTTAATTATATATATTTCAGTACAATTCAGTTTTAGAAAATTACGATTATTTAAAAATTTCCAATTATAAATAAATTGAAAATTTGTTTAAAAAAATTTGAATGAAAATTTTACAAAGAATGAACATTTTCAGAATTTTTATTTAAAAATTTTCTAATTTTTCTAAAAATACAAATTTTAAAATCTTTTAAAATTGAATTATTCATCGAAATTGTAAACGTGACTCTTGTAAAATTCATTTACTTTTGGAATTTTTAAAAATTATTCATTAAAGAATTTACAACTTATAAGTAATAATTATGATTGTTTTTTGAAAATGAAATTACTTAAAGAAAAATAAGAAACTACAACTTAAATAATTCTTTACAATTTAATATTACGAAATTTCAATTATTCGGGATTCTTTAAAAATTGAATATATATTTTTAAAAAATTGTAAAAAAAAATTTTTCAAAAAACGATCTTCATCAGAATTTTGATTTAAAATTATTTAAAAGTCCAATTTTTCGGAAATTTCAATTTTTGACATCGTTTGAAATTCAATTATTCTTTGAAAATTCAATTATTTAAAGGAAAAAAAGAAAGTACGTAAAATAATTCTTTACAATAATTTAATTTAACAAACTTTCAATTATTCCGTATTTTTGCAATTAAACATTAATTTATAATATGAAAATTTGTCAAAAAATGAACTTCTTTAGAAATTTTTAATTAAAATTATTTAAAATTCAAATTTTCCAAAAATTTCCAATATTTTTCAAAATTTTAAGTAGAATTATTTATTAAATACTTTATAAATAATAATTTTATGCCACTTCTTTAAGAACAAAATTACTATTTAAAAATAAATTCAGATTTATATTCTTTAAAGTTTACTTTTTGTGAGAAAATAGAAAACATTTATCGTTTTATTTTATATTGAAAAATTCGTGGTGATTTCAAAGTTTATAAGTTAAACAACAAGAAATTCGAGAAGAATTAAATATTTACAATATATTTTCAAAAATTTCTAAATACGAATATTTGGATTTTTTTCATAAATTCTAAAAACTTAAATATTTTTTCAGTACTTTTGAAAAAATGCCTGAACAAAATTGTTTTCTTTCTTTGACATTTCGTTGAATTTCACAAGTTCCCTGATTTGTGGAAACCCTGAATTGTCACAGAAAATAAACAAAAAAAGCAAATAAATACAGAAAATCGATAAAATAAATGCGCCTGAATACGAATAATAAATAGAATAAAAGTCCACAAATACAGAAAATAAATGAAATAATTGTCTATAACGATACAGACAATTGATAGAATTAAATAAAATATTCCGTCTTCGGATATTTTATTTCACACCCCCCAGATATTAAAGAACAAAATTTGAATTTCAAAAATCCGTAATTTTCCGACAATATTATTATTATTACATTCTTTGGAAGTTTGCAAGCGATGCACTGCGGAATTTTCCAATTTTCGTGTCGAACACACCCAAGTTGGCATTTTAATAGTCGAAAATCGAAATTAATGTTTAGAAATAAAATCTAAATCAAATAAAAATTAACAATTAGTAAAAATAATTGAATAATTAACTGTTTATTAAAAGAAACACGGAAAAAAAATTTTCCCCTGGAATAGCGATAAGTTTTTCTCAAATAGCGAAAGTATTTATTGAAATAACTAAAAATTTCGCTAATGCTGTGAAATTTTATAAACGTTTCCAGGTAAAGAATTTTTTTTTCCCTAAAAGAGAGGAAAAAAGATTTTAAACGTACTTTTCATTGAGAGGAGGTTTTCCAGTTTCACTTCTTCGCGGTGTTCTGGGATTACCATTTTCGTCTCGGTAGAAAGCATATAGACTCACTGAAAAGCCCAGAGCGTGTAAAATTTCATGTTTCACTGTGCTGAGTAATGTTTCTAATTCTTGAGGTTTTGTGCCTATACTGCCGGGACACAGATTAGCATGTCCAGCAATGGGTCTGTAACAGAATGATATAATAATTATTCAATTCAATTAATTTTAATTCATTTAAATAATACTAATAATAAATAATAAATAATAAATAATTTTACTATTTTCTTTATTTTAGAAAACTATTTTCAAAATATGAAATTATATTTTATTTTTCCCATTTTTTTAAATAACTAGAAAATTATTTCTGAATTTATTCTATTTAATATTTTTTTTCTGTTAGCAAGGAAATTATTTCTAAATTTGAAATTACAAAGTATAAACTAAAAAAAAGTTTATTCGAATAAAATAATATTATTTATTATAAAATAAATATTTACTTAACAATGAAACATTTTTTTATTTTCAAAATAAATAAATTTTATTTGGACCAATAAATTCAGTACTTGAAGCAAATACCATTCAATTAAAACAAATGAAATTATCTTTTACAAATAAAAAATAATTTATATAAATAAATCAGTACTTGAACCAAATGACATTTAATTGATACAAATAAAATTATCATTTACAAATGAATAATAATTTAAATAAAAAAATGTGACACTATTATCGAATTTATTTTCTCAATAATTTTGTTAACTTAAATAAAATTTGGTACAAAATAAATTTTTTCCAGTGTACAAAACTTGTTTTCGAAAAATATAATTTAGATGAAAAATTTACACAAACGAAAATTTAATAATAGAAAAGTGAATGCGTGTTTGTATTAGTAAGTAAATATTTTTCTAGTATACGGAAATATTTTCGAAAAATACGATTTGAATAAAAATTATTTTACACTAGTAAATTAAAAATCTATACAAGAAAAATTTGACAATATAAGTTTGACAAATGAAATTTGACAAATGTTTATTTGTATCAAATACATATTTTTCTAGTGTGAGAAAATATTTTTCAAAATATAAATAAGACATAAATTATTAAATTCAAGTGAAAATTATTTTAGACAAAAAAATTTATTCCATGGAAAATATTTAGGCAAACAAATTAATTAGTCAATTAATAATTAGTAAGCTAATGTATTGTATCAACTACATTTTTTCTGAAATATTAAATATTAGAAATTAAATATTTAAATAATTAAATATTAGAAATATTTCTGAAAAATTACAATTTTAAATACAAAATCTTTTAAACGAATAAAAACGTTTGTAAAAAAAAATGTTTAATGTAAAAAATAATAAAAAAATTTCTTGTACATAGAAATAATTTCAAAAAGTGAGATTTAAAAAATTTAAATTAAATTTAAATTTAAATGAAAATTATTCCAAACAAGAAAATAAAAATTTATGCCGAATAATTTTTATAGCAGGCAAGTAAAAGTTTAGTTGAGTTAAAAATAAAATTTTCCTTTCGGTATATAAAAATTATATTAATTATATATATTATATAATTATATATTATATTATAAAAGTTATATTTGTTATTTATTTATTTTTTATTAATTTTATTTATTTTTTATTAATTATATTTATTTTTTATTAATTTTATTTATTTTTTATTAATTTTATTTATTTTTTATTAATTTTATTTATTTTTTTCTTATTTATTTTTTATTTATTTATTTACCGATCCAGAGCAGCTTCTTGTTGGCAGTGAGCGGCATAAGCGACTGTCAAACCTTTATTGCAACGTTCGGTTTGCATTGCAGAAACGTAAAATATAAAATCTGCATCATTAATTCCTTCGCCGGCAACGCTTCCCTCAACGACTCCGCATTTATGTCCAGTGGCGTTGCAAGTTCTACAAACCTGCCAAATAAGATTAATGAAAATATTAATAATCATAATAATTTTGTTTCTACAAAATCTAATGAAAACTGTTTGCCCATAAATGCGGGGATTTCTCTGCTTAAGTACCTAATATAATTCAAAGGCACTGACTACTCCTTTGAATTATGTTTCCCTTTATCTGTTTGACTGACATTCCAAACTTTCCACAGTAATTCTAATTAGAACTCCGAGTTTCATGAGCATAAGTCGTATATTATGGTCTGTTACAGAATTAACAAAATTCTCAAACTGTACTTAATAAATAAATAAACGTCTATTTTTTATTATTTCCATTATTTACTATTGTTATTTATATAATAATAATATTAATAATAATAATAATAACAATTATTGTTTATATAATAATAATAATAATAACAATTATTATTATTTATTTAATAATAATAATAATAATAATTATTATTATTATTATTATTAAAGTTATTCTCTAATTATTCACAAACAAAAATTATTTATTTATTTCCCCATTTTTCTACAGTATTAATTTTCCAAATTATTATCGTTTTTATTATTATTATTACAATTTATTGCAATTTATTCATTACGTATATTTTTTCTTTATTGTTTTTATTTCATTAAAAAAACAATCAAAAATTTTTATTAAAAAGTAAAAACAATAGAAAATTGATAATATGTTTTAGGGTATAGTTAATATTTAATTTTTTCAATTCAACAATTTTTGTTAGAACAAATTTTTTCATTTTCTTCTGCTAAAAATTAATTTTATCGTTTCTGCAGAAAATACTTTTACAATTTTCTCTCTAAATTTGAATCAGCTAAAAATGGCTCATGTTTCAAAAAATTTTTTTATGATTGTCAATTAAAAAAACCACGATTTTTAACTGATTCGTAATTAAGAGAGTAGTGTTAAAGGAAATAAAAGAATTATTTAAATATTAATTATTTGTTAATTACATTAATATATTAAATATTAATAGTATTAATTAATTTAATTTTGATGACTATTTTTTCTCTTTGAACTTCTACATTTCTTTGAATGAATATCCTTCGAGAAAAAAAATGCAAAACTAAAAAAAAACTTACCAAATACAAAAAAAGGTGATTTTAAATTTATTTCTTCTTATTTCTGTGTTTTTGAGAAATTTATCGTTATATTTATTTATTTATTTATACAATAATATTAAAAAAATAATATTAATTGTTAGAATTAAAAATTTACTTACGTCGAGATGTGCGTCAGGTACAACTACTTCACCACACATAGTTACAGATCGACAGGTGTCTATGCAATGTGTATGATGATCCTTAACAAAAACTTGGCTGCTTTCGCATTTCCTGCAAACAAAAAAATAAAAATTTTTCTTACTGCAAATAATGAGATTTTTTTCCAAAAATTAAATGAGACTTTTTAGTTTCTATTAAAAAAAATTTTAACTAAATTTTTCTGTAATTAAATGAAAAACGTTCGTACAAAATATTACCGCGCGTTCTTCTTTCAAACAAAAGAAACAATATTATTTGAATCAAAGAACCGAATATTGTATAATAGCAAATAAATATTTACTTGAATCAAAAAACTTTCAATTAAATTAAATAAACCATTTAAGTCTAAGAGAAATTACTTTCTAGAAATAAATATTTATTTGATGGAAATAAATATATTTTAATTGATACAAGTAAATGTTTATTTGCTACAAATAAATATTTATTTGAGGGAAATAAATATTTAATTGATACAAGTTTATTTGATACAAATAAATATTTATTTAAGGTTTTTTGTTTCCTAACATTTATAAAATTTTTTCTTTTTTAATATTTTCAATTTTAAAATTAATATATTGAACATCATTGAATGCTTGCAAAGAATTTTATCAAAAAATTTGAGAATAATTCAATTCCTTCGAAGAATTTTATTATTTATAAAAATAATTTAATGCATGCGAAGAATTTTATTAAAATGATTGATAATCCTAATTAAATTCTTCGAAGAATTTGTTTTAATTTTTTTTTTAAATGAAGTTTCATTAATAATTTTAATTGATAATTTTCAAAATAATTGATCTTTAACAACAATTTATTTTAAATTTCTAAAATAATCGTGTTTCCTAATAATTGAAATTCAAAATTTAATAATTAAATTTTATTAAAATTTCTAGAAAATTATTCATTGTGTCGATGTTTTTAATAGTTATAATTAATAATCATACTGTAAACATTTATTAAAATTTTTGCTGGAAAATTTAACTCTTTCTTAAAAATTAAAAACAATTATTTCTTTCGTGAAAATTTTATTACAATTGTATTGAAAATAATTGAATTTTTGAACAAATTTAAATCTAATTTGAAAAAATAGTTAATGAAGTTTTTTTAAAATTAGAAGTGAGAATAAAAATGAAAAATTGAAATTTTCGCGATTCAGATACGTCAAATTAATTTTTGAAAAAAATATTTTATAAAATTCCCTGACATTTCCAGGTTTTCCCTGACCGAGAAAAAATCCCCTGACAATTCAAGGTTTTCCCTGACCGTAGCAACCCTAAAAAATTGAAAATGTAAATAAATAAAAAAAATAAAAAATAAAAACATAAAAAAATTTTTTTTTAAGAAATTAAAAAAAAATAAAAATAAATAAATATAAAAATTTTAAACAATGTTTATTTGTTATAAATAAATATTTATTTGATATAGTGGAAAAATACTTTATTTGAACCAAATTAATTCTCTTTTTTGCTGTACGGAATAAATATTTTCCAATATTTTTTATTTATAATTTAAAGAGAAATGTAAGAAAACATTTCGGTAGCATTTTTTTTTTAATAATTCAGTTGAATTAGTGTCTTGAAATGTATCCCTTTTTTTAAAAACAGGTTAAGACTGAGTCGCAGGCTTCCCAGGACGAAGTGAAACAAGTGAAGGCTCTAAATAATGGTAAAAGCGTGTCACTGTATGAAGCCGCACTAAGAGTATTACGTGATTCAATTAAGTGCACAGGAGGAAACTTTCTAAAGGTACCCTACACTTGAAGCTTATTTAATTCACATTACGATGCTCGTCATCTGTCTCTTCTTAGTATTTTTTTAAAAGCAAAATAATTCTGCTAAGTAGAAAATTACTACTTTCATTTTTCTACTATTTTTATATTTAACATTTTCAATTTTTAAACTTCTTTTGCTATTTTTTAATCACCAAAAATATTAGGTAGAAAAAAATATTAGGTAGAAAAAAATATTAGGTAATATTAGGTAATATTAGGTAAAAAAAATATTAGGTAGAAAATAACTATTTTAATGTTTCCACTATTTTTGTTTGTTTATTTTTAAAATTATCTTTTAGTATTTTTTATAAGCAAAATTATTCAAGTAGCAAATTATTATTTTAACTAGGAACAATTCCAGTGGTTAACTTCTCACAAACTTTTTTAAATAAAATTATAAAAAATTTAAAAAAATAGAATTTAAAAATTTTTTAATTCAAATTTTCTTTTATAAATGTAAAATATGAATTGAAATGTAGATTATTTTTATCATAAACACAATAATCCTATATTCTAAAACAAGGAATAATTTCAAGGAAAAGTCAGACAAAATACTGTAAAAAGTTAAATATTTAGAATTCACAAAAAAAGCAATAAATTTTTGTTTCTCTTTTGTTTTCATCATGAACTGTGAAATAACCACGAATTTTATTACAGAACTACCTTTTTTCGACAATAATTTCATTTTAAATAGCTTTAATTTAAAAAACTTTCATTCTAAATAACTAATTTTTGAACAAAAATTATAAAATTATTGCTTAGAAATTATTTAATGAAAAATTTACTTACATATTTCAAAATTAATTCAATTTGAAAAGAATTGTGTTTATAATAATCATAAATAAATCAACTTCAAAAGGTTTTAATTATAGAAAGTTCATAAAATTTCAATTTTTAATGAATTTAATTAGAAATTTAAAAAAAATTAGATTATTGCAAAGTTTTAATAACTTAAATTTTTTTTTAAATTTGTTCAATTTGTCAATATATATTTAATTATTTATTAAAAATAATGGCTTTATAGAAAAATTTTAGTTAAAAAACAGTTTAAAAAATTGAATTTTGAAGAAATTACGAATGATTGCAGAAATTCAATAATTTTCAATCGTAATAAAATTCTATTGACAAAAGTTCAATCGTGTTCAAAATTTAAAGAAAAATTCCCTTCAAAATCACAACTATCTTTATAAATAACAAAATTCTTCTCCAAAATTCAATAATTTTCAAAAAATTGCCTCATTTAATTTTCAATACCTACTATTTTAATAAATTTTTAAAAGAATTCAATTATTTAAAAAAAATAAAATTGAACTCAAACATTTAATTATTTTTATAAATAAAATAAAAATTGTAGAAGAATTCGAGCAAAAAATTTTTTTATATAAATTTCATGACAATAATTCAATTAATTTTATAAATAATGCATTTTTTTAGGAATACAATTATTTTCATAAATTATAATGTTCATCGCAAAATTTAAATTATTTTTGGTACAGTTTTAATGGAATTCTTGGAAAAAATTAATTATTCTTAAAATATTGATTTCAATTCGCGAAAAGAATTCAATTATTTAAAAATTTGTTGATAAAATTCTTTACAAGAATTTAATTTTCAAAATCATTTAATTATTTAATAAATTAATAATTTTTGTATTTAGAATTTAAATAATACACTTTTATACAAATATTCCTCGAAAAATGTAATGATTCTTGAAGATTTTATTAAAATTCGTCAAAAGAATGCAATTATTTAATAAAAATTTTGTTAGTAACATAAATTCAATTAAATTCTTTATGAGAATTCAATTTTAAGAAACATTCAGATCTTCAGTAAATTATTTACTGTTGTATTAAAATAATTGAATAATTTATTTTGCAAAGGTTTCAAATTAAAATATTTTTGAAAATTTGAATTTTCTATTCTTTCAACTGGCAATTTTGATCTTTTATTTTTTTTTAAAGTTTAATTTAATTTTTTTTTTAAATAATTTAAAGTTACATGGAAATTTTTTCGAATATGGGAATTTTTCAAAATTCTCAGAAATTTTCCTATATTTTCATAAGGAAATTTTTCTAAACGTTTAAAAGAATTTCTCCAAACTTTTAGTATATTTTTCTACATTATCCCATGGGAATGTTTCTAAATTCATCGTAATTTTTCAATAGCAAATTCTCAAAGAACTTTTTCAAAAAATATTTTATAAAAGTTGATTTAGAGAAGAATTTTAGTTAAAAATTCTAGAAAATAATAATTGAATTGAAATAATGAAAATAATTTTTGAGAAAGTTACAGTAACAATATTCTTAATAAAAAATAAAAAACCCTTTATAAGTTGTTTAATTTCCAAAAAGGTTTGAATCTGTTTGTTTTAAAAAATCTTAATTCCTGTAGAAAAATAATTAATAAATATTTAATTAAAAAAAAAGTTATTAATGTTTTCGAATAATTTTACAATTAAAGAAATTTGTAAATAAATATAACAGAACAAATTTTTGAGTAAAATTTTGTTCCTTTATTTTCTAAAAGTTTAAAAATTCTCAATTTTAATATCAATTAAAATTTAATTAACAAATAGAATTTATAAACATTTTTTTCTTTGTTTTTAAAAACTTTAAATTTTATTAAAGCCATTGTAAATAAGAAATAGTAATAATGCAAATTATTTCCTTATATGAAAATGAAGAATTTCCTAAAAAAATATTAAGAATCGAGAATATGTAATGATTTTTCATCAAAGAATACTATTTTAAATTAATTCAAAATCATTCAATATTTTTTTTTAATTTTAAAATTATTTCAATATCAAACTAAGTTTTAGACTTATTTGCATTTTATTAATTTTTTTCAGTTTAAAAATTACATTTTGAAATTGAATTACAGGTTCATTCTCGTTTTACATTATTTTTTTAGTTTTTCGTTTTCGCTGCAATACGAAAAAGAATACCTACATTTTTTTTCTGCAAAAATACAATAATATCAATTTTCAAATTTCCGCTTATAAATATTTTCTATAACTTCACCACGATTTTACAAATAATAAAACAAAAATGAAAAAAAAACAGAAAATCAAGTATAAATTTTTCTACTTTATTGAGAAATAAATATTTTTTTTATCAACAGCAATAATTTGCTCTAAGAAATTTATTAAATTTCAAGAAAATGAGAAACCCTACGAGTTCCGTTCCCCATGGGGCTTTGGTTAAGGAGTATCAAGTTCTTTCTTTCAAGTGAATTTCTTTCCGGCTTTTTTCATCCTTTTCGCCCCGTTTTATTCAAGTAAAAAGTCTTTTTGAAATAGTACAAACAGATATTTATCTTCTCTATCCAATTTATCGCAAAATAACATTTTATATAGCCATCTTTGAAATAAACTGCAGCATTTTTCATATTTTTTCTCATAAAAGAAGGAAAAAAAATATATATACACATACTGACCACTCTAGTTGCAGCTCGTAATGAACACAAATCTTTTAACAAAGAAAGACTTCAAGGAGTTTATTTTATCTCCTATTTTCTTTTCCGTTCTTTTAATTGAATTGTTTTTGTTCAAAATGATCAATCATTAACTAATTGAAAAATATCAATTGTTAAATAACTGCAAATAAATAATTATTTATTGACTCAAAAATATTTAATATCTCCAAATTATTATTTTAATAATTATTTTATTTTATTATTTTATTTTATTAACTCAAAAAATAATTAATTGTCTTAAAATTGTTATTTAACTAAAAATTGTTAATTATCGCAAAATTATAATTAAAATAAAAATTATTCATTATAAAGTAAAAAAAAATAGAAAATTTATTTAATTTTATTAACTCATAACATAATTAATTGTCTTCAAATTTTTATTTAACTCAAAATTGTCAATTATCGCAAAATTATAATTTAAATAAAAATTATTAATTATAAAAAAAGTAGAAAATTTATTTTTTTTTATTAATTCAAACAATAATTAATTGTCTTAAAATTGTTATTTAACACAAAATTGTCAATTATCGCCAAATTATAATTTAAATAAAAATTACTAATTACAAAGTAAAAAATTCTCTAAACTTTTACTAAAATGATTCTACAAAAAACCGAGTGAGCATTCTGCAAAATTTTCCTAGAATAATTAAGTAGAATTTGCACATTTAAATATTTTAACTCTTTTAGTGAATCGAAGTAGAGATTTAAAAAAAAAATTTTGTCAAAGTTTTAAAGATTTCCAATAGTTTTACTTTCCACTACTTAGCTAAAGAATGCAAAGCTCAGTTTTGTGAATAAGTAAGATTGCAACTTTAAACATTTAATACTGCAAAATTCAACTGTGGTGAGTGAATAATGTATGTTCTGATTTCAGACTTTCCGGCACCAGGAGTTTTTGCCACTTTCATCCACTTACGCAGTGCGAGAAGCACAGTTGTTATTATTATTATTATTATTTTTTATTTAATTCAAAAAATTTTTATTATTCTTAAAAATTTATTGAATTTGTTTATTTATAGTTTTACGTTTCTTTGGCGTTGGCGGTTTAATATTTAAATTTTGAAATAAGAAGGTACAAATTATAAACACTCCTAAATTAGAAATTCAGGAAATTAAATAAAACTTGAATTATATATAAATTCTGTTTTTTTTAAAGAAAATAACTTTCTAATAACATTTCTAATTCTTAATTATAATTTTTTCACAATAAAATTTTAGGTTTTTTAGGAATTGGAAAAAAATTTTTTTGTTTACTTTTAAGTTTCTTTTGACAGAAAAGGATAAAAGATATTATAATTTATAATTTTTAGTCGCGATTTTTAACGAAATTATAATTTTATTTTCAGAAATGAACCCAAAAAAAAATTTTTTAAATATATTTTTCGTTAAGTTTAAGTTTTTTCGGGAGAAAAGGAAGAGAATTATAATTTATATTTGAGTTATTCATGATTTTTAATAAAATAGAAAATTTTTAAAATTATTTTTCGTGACTCGTGGCAAAAATAATTTGAAATAGTTATTAATTACTTTACTCAAGATAATTTATTTTGCTGAAAATAGAATTTACCTTCTTTACTCCAGATAATTTTTAATTATTTTACTGAAAATTATTTCCAATTACTTTATTCAAGATAGTTTTCAAATATTTTACTGAAACTTATATTTAATTATTATTTTACAGAAAATAGTTTTGAATTATTTTACGGAAAATTATATTTAATTATTATTTTACAGAAAATAGTTTTCTATTATTTTATTGAAATTTTTTTCAATTACTTTACTCAAGATAGTTTTCAAATATTTTACTAATTAATTTAATTATTATTTTACAGAAAATAGTTTTCTATTATTTTATTGAAATTTTTTTCAATTACTTTACTCAAGATAGTTTTCAATTATTTTACTAAACATTGTACTTAATTATTAGTTTACTGAAAGTAGTTTTCAATTCTTTATTCAAGATAGTTTTTAATTATTTTACTACAAATTATATTTAATTATTATTTCACAGAAAATTAGTTTTCAATTATTTTATTGAAATTTTTATCAATTACTTTACTCAAGATAGCTTTCAATTATTTCACTGAAAAACACTTTAAATTAATTTAATTTGAAACAGTCTTCAATTAATTTACTCGTGACAGTTTTTCATTATTTTACTCGAGATAGTTTTTAATTATTTTATTGAAAATTATTGTCAATTATTATTTTACAGAAAACAGTTTTTAATTATTATTTTACTAAAAATAGTTTTGAATTCTTTTCAGTTTAATGATTAATTATTTTAATTATTCAATTAATTATTTTTAATTATTTTACTCAAGATTGTTTTCAATTATTTTACTAAAAATTATATTCAATTATTATTTTACTGAAAATAGTTTTCAATTATTTTACGAAAAATTAATTTCAATTACTTTACCCAAGACAGTTTTCAATTATTTTACTAAAAATTATATTTAATAATTATTTTTCCGAAAATTATATTCAATTATTATTTTACAGAAAATAGTTTTCAATTACTTTATTGAAATGTTTTTCAATTACTTTACTCAAGATAGCTTTCTGTTTTTTTACTAAAAATTGTATTAAATTACTTTACTCAAGACAGTTTTCAATTATTTTACTTAAAATTATATTCAATAATTATTTGACTGAAAATTAAATTTTATTATTATTTTACGCAAGGTAAATTTTAATTATTTTATTTGAAATAGTCTTCAATTAATTAACTCATGACAGTTTTCAATTATTTTACTCAAGACAGTTTTTTATTTATTTTATTGAAAATTATTGTCAATTATTATTTTACTGAAAACAGTTTTCAATTATTATTTTACTGAAAATAGTTTTCAATTATTTCACTAAAAATTATATTTAATAATTATTTTACCGAAAATTATATTTAATTATTATTTTACAGAAAACAGTTTTCAATTATTTTATTGAAACGTTTTTCAATTACTTTACTCAAGTTAGCTTTCAGTTATTTTACTAAAAATTATATTCAATTATTATTTTACGGAAAATTATTTTCAATTATTTTACCCAAGGCAGTTTTCAATTATTTTACTAAAAATTATATTTAATTATTATTTTAACGAAAATTATATTTAATTATTATTTTAACGAAAATTATATTTAATTATTATTTTACTGAAAATATTTTTTAATTATGTTACGTAAGATAGATTCTAATTATTTTATTTGAAATAGTTTTCAATTACTTTACTGAAGACAATTTTCAATTTATTTATTGTAAAACGTATTTTCAATTCTTTTACTCAAGATAGTTTTCAATTATTTATTTATTTTACTTAAAATAATATTTTCCACAATATAAAAATGAAAAATATCCAACAATTTTCTGATAAGTCATGTTTACCTTCTTTTTACTTTTTTTCCCCTTTGGATATATATATATTACCAATGTTCGCGTTTTTTACAAGTTCCATTCAAATCATGTACTGCATATAACATACACATTTATCAGTCGAGTCAAAAGGCAAACTTGCATTTATAAGCCAGCACATGAAAGTATTGTTAAAATATATGAAGCAATCGTTACTAATATATATCAAAAACGAATTTCGTGCTCCAGTTAGTAACCTAAAAAGAGTTGGTAAAGTTGTCAAAAAGCTTGTAGCGTATCTTCTTTCTTTAATATAAAATGTGTAATGCACCGCATATATTCTTATACCTCCATAGTATTATACATATAAAATATACTTTGATCTATTCGCTGCTTTATGAAAAAGTTCCCTTTACAATTTTTCCTAATAAGCAAATATTCTCGAAAAAAAACATATTTAAAGAACAAATCCTCCAATAATTACTTCTTATCCTGTATAGCAAAAAAAAAAAATATAAAGGAAATTGTCTTCAATTTTTAATTTATTTTATAATCTGACTCTTTTTACCCTGAAAATAATTTTCATTTAGGTATACTTTTATTTTCCGCACTAAAAATAATTTGCCTTTATTTTCATATTTTATTTTTGACTCTAAAAATAATTTGTCTTTATTTCCATATTTTATTTTTGACTCTAAAAATAATCTTCCTTTAGTTTTATTATTTTACTTTTTTAATTTTAAAAATAATTGGCGCATATTTTTATTATTTTACTTTATCTATTCTGTAACTGATTTTCGTATATTTTTCATTATTTTATTTTTAATTATAAAAATGATTCTCGTAAATTTTTATTTTATTTTCTATACATTCTGAAAAAGGAATTTACGTATATTTTTATTATTTCGTGTTCTATTCTAAAAAGAATGCATTTCTCTTTTAAATAATCGGAATAAAATATTTAATATTAAAAGTAATTTTTTTAATTTCAATAAAAATGATATTAAATTAGATTACACCATTTAACCTATATTCTGAAAATTAAAATATATATTTATAAGATTGTGACCTACTGTTAGAATTAATTTCCAATATTAAATCTTTCTCTCTCGATTATTATGAATAATAATAATTGAATGAATAATTTTTAGCATGCAGCAAAATGTTCGTTGCCTTATAAAATTTATCGTCTACCAAATTATTCATTATCTTATAAAATTTTCAAGAGACAAATTTTATTATGCGCCACTTCATCTCAGTTTATGTAAAATTCTTATAATCAAAGTTAGTCAAGTAGAAAACGAATTTCGCCCAATATCGTCACTTCTAAAGTTAACTAAGTACCAAATCAAATTTCAAGCGCGATAATCTTTAATATTATCTCTCTCTCTTTCTCTAATATATATGATCTCAGCGCTTTTAAATTAAAAATTACGAATTATTTAAATTTCTAAAAAAATCAAATTTTGTAGAAAAAATTGTAATTTTTATTTATAATTTTAGAGAAATAATAATAAATTCTTCTTAAAGGTTCTTATTTACTGAAAAATAATTTTAGATAATTCAATTAATTGAAATGATTAAATTTTATAAGTTTCAACAAACAAAATTTTGTAAAGGTTCGACTGTAAGATAAAAATTATTTTCAAAGTTGTCAATAAATTAATTCTCTAATTTATTATTTTTCAAAAAATTGGTCTTAGTATAAAGTATAAGCAAGAGAAAATAATAAAATTTTTACAAAAAAAGGTTAAGTAATAAATCATTTTCCTTGTTAAAAAAATAATTAAAGAATTTACTTCCAAAATTGTGATTAAAAAAATAGAAAACATGCAAATATTTTTCTTCATTTTCTAAAAGAAACTTATAATTTTATCAGGAAAATTGTGACAAAGTTTCAATTTTATTTTAAAAGGGAAAAAATTTGCATTAACTTTCCTTTTTTCAATAAAATAGTAATTAATAGGTATTAATAAAAGCTATAAATTGTTTGCAATTAAAAAGTTACTATGAATTTAGAAACATTCCCATGAAATAATGAAGAAAAATGTACCAAAAGTTGGGAAAAATTCTCTTAAACTGTTAAAAAAATTTCGTTATGAAAATAAAAAAAAATATTTAATTTTAGAAAAATTTAGGAATTTAGGAAAATTTCTAAAAATTTGGAAAAATTCACATATATGGAAAAATTTACATATTCGTAAAAATTTCCATGTAAATTCAAATTATTTTTTAAAAATCAAATTAAACTTGTTCAAAAAAATAATTTTTCAAAATTGTCAGTTGAAAGAATAGAAAATAAGAACTTTTCAAATATTTTAAATTAAAACCTTTTTAAAATAAATTCTTCAATTATTTTAATACAACAGTAAATAAGTTACTGAAGATTTAAATGTTTCTTAAAATTGAATTCTTATAAAGAATTTTACAAACAAAATTTTTATTAAATAATTACATTCTTTCGACGAATTTTAATGAAATTTTCATGAATCATTATTACATTTTTCGAGTAATTTGTATAAAAGTGTATTATTTAAATTCTAAATGCAAAAGTTAATAATTTATTAAATAATTAAATGATTTTTTGAAAATTTAATTCTTGTAATGAATTTTATTAACAAATTTTCAAATAATTGAATTCTTTTGGCAAATTTAAATCAAAATTTTAAGAATAATTAAATTTTTCCAAGAATCCCATTAAAACTGTACAAAAAATAATTCAAATTAAACTTGTTAAAAAAAATAATTTTTGTCAGTTGAAATAATAATAATTGTCAGTTGAAAGAATAGAAAATTAAAAACTTTTCAAATATTTTAATTTAAAACTTTTTTAAAATAAATTCTTCAATTATTTTAATACAACAGTAAATAATTTACTGAAGATTTAAATGCTCCTTAAAATTGAATTCTTTTTAAGAATTTTACAAACATAATTTTTATTAAATATTTGTATTCTTTTGACGAATTATAATAAAATTTTTAAGAATCATTACAATTTTCAAAGAATTTACATAAAATTGCATTAATTAAATACAAAAGTTAATAATTTATTAAATAATTGAATAATTTTTACAACTGAATTCTTGTAAAGAATTTTGTAAACAAATTTTTAAATAATTGAATTCTTTTGATGAAGTTTTTTAAATTTTTTAAGAATAATACGTTTCTAAAGTTTCGACCGTTCAAACGAATGACAATATTTTTTTTACTTCTTCTAATTTGTATTTTATTAACAAAAAAATTATTTTTAATTACAAAACAAATTAATTCCAAAGTAAATATTTTTTTATTTGTATTAGTTTTCTTTTTTCGATAGTAATTTTCAAAAATACTTAAAGTGAAAAAAAATTTCCTTCACTTGAACGTTCGTAACCTTAGCTCTATAGAATAATTACATTTTTCCAAGAATTCCATTAAAATTGTTCTAAAAATATTTAAAATTCTGCGTTGAGCTTTATAATTTATGAGAATAATAATTGAATTTCTAAAACAAATTTATTATTTATGAAAACTAGCGATGAATTCCGCGCTCGCTAACGCTCGCTCGGATACTATTGTACTGTTAATTTTTTAATTACTAATATATGTTGTATAGCACTATACTTTTAGGAAATTATTAATTTTAATTAATGAATTTTTTTTATTAATTTTATTAAAATTATTAATTTATATATTTAAGTTTTATAAAACAAAAAATAATAATAATACATTTAAATAGAATTGATATATATTATAAATACGTAATTATTGTCTTTTCAAATTGTCATTTACAAAAAATATTAAATTGTTCATTTATTAAATGAAATTAAAAAATGTTGTTTTTCATTTCTTATTGAAAAAATTGATATCAAGAATTTTTAAATTTTTAATGTGATAACACAATTTTATAATTAATAATTTAAAAAAGAATAATTTGAAATAGTATTATAAGTAGAAATTGTTTTGTACAATTTAGAAACAAAGTTGATTAGATTTGAAGAATTTAAAATACATATTAAATTATGAAACATTTATTTGAATAATAATCCTTTTGTTACTGTTAGGGCATTAAACAGTTTCTATAGTTGTTTTAAAGAATAAATATTTTTTATTTATTTTAATAATATATAACACCCAAATAGTACGTAATTATAAATTTTTTTTTAACTTATTTTTTAATTATAATTTTTTTATTTATAGTAAATTTTTATTTTATTATTTTATTTCTGCAAAGTATAAAAACATTGTAGTATCCATTATATTAAAATCTTTGAATGTCGAACTAATGAGTAAGTAGCTGAGCAGTATTTTGTTTTGAAAAGTTTTTTTCGAAATAAAGTGAACTTGAAAAGATAAAAATGATAAATATTAGTTGTTCCCAATTTCTCTCAACGCAGTTGTGCTATGACAGTCAAAAGTTGTGCAAGTTAAAACAAATCTACGAGAGAAATTTTATTGATTTCTCATTTAATATAACCATATTATTTCAAGTAAGTTTTTAATTAAAAAAAATTAAATAATGTAATTAATAAACTGTAATTGAAATTGTAATTAATAATTTTCAATAAGTCCTTTTTAGGTCTTATTATTCATTCGGCGACCCAAAAAACCCCTGAGTAACAATATTCAGATGATTTTATTAATTTTTAATTAATATTTTTCCGCTATATTGAATCAAGCATTTTAATTTTTTAAATTATTACCTTGGATTCGTATTCAGCTACCTTAAAAGCCCCACGTAACAATATTTAGCTGATTTTAGCAATTTCAAAAAAAATCTTCCCCATATTGAATCCGCCATTTTGAATTTCTAAATTATGACCTTGTGTATTTAAATATATTATTTTTTTTTAATTTAGTTAGTAAATTTAATTATTAAGGGTAATGAACTAATTTAAAAAAAATTTGGTAAAAAAATTCTTATAAAAAGATTATTTTTTTTAATTTAGTTAGTAAATTTAATTATTGAGTTATTATTTAATTATTTTTAATTATTAAAATTTTAACATCTGTCAAAATTTTTTTATTTTCTGAGTTAAAATTTTGACAGATGTTAAAATTTTAACCTAGTAACTCAAGTGAAAATGTTCTCGGGAATCGGTCCCGGGAAATTACCGAGAGTCACTACCGGAAAATTCCCGGTACTTACTCCCGAGAAATTCCCGGTAAAATCTTTTGACATTTGTCTCCATATTTCTCAGAGAATTTAACCTGAAGAATAATAATATACCACTATAAAATCTTCAGGATCGTATTCGTGATTGAGATGACTGTTTGTTTATAAAATAGTCACGTTAAGCATAAAAATTGAAAGTCTACTATCAACATATTAAACGGATTTCGACACCTGAGTGAGAAAAATTAATGGGCATCATAACAAAAGGGTTTAAGCATCAATTTTTTGAATTAGGATTTTCCCATTTAAGAAATAAGTAACTATTTACACATTTCCATTAAAAATTTTCTATGTTATTGAGTTTTTAAACAGTTTTCAATAAAAATTAGAATTATAAAATAACCTTAATTTTTAATAAAATTGTAATAGCAAAAATTGTTTTAACTTTGAATTATTGTTATTATTTACATGAATAACAATTCAATTCGAGAATTTGTGTATTGCTTAATCTAGAAGAAAAATTTCATTGATAAAAATTAACGATTTAACGAATTTAATTTTAATTTAATGATATTTTTTATTTTAAAAAATATACCCTTTTTTATATTATAGGATTAAAAAAGTAAATGGTTAAAAGTAAATTTTTAAAGAGTTTTATCTCAACAAAAAATTATTTATTAAGTGATTGTTTTGAAATCAAGCAATACACAAATTCTCATATTGAATTGTTATTCATGTAAATAATAACAATAATTCAAAGTTAAAACAATTTTTGCTATTACAATTTTATTAAAAATTAAGGTTATTTTATAATTCTAATTTTCATTGAAAACTGTTTAAAAACACAATAAAATAGAAAATTTTTAATGGAACTGTGTAAATAGTTACTTATTTCTTAAATGGGAAAATCCTAATTTAAAAAAATTGGTGCTTAAACCCTTTTGTTATGATGTCCATTAATTTTTCTCACTTAAGTGTTGAAATCCGTTGAATATGTTGATAGTAGATTTTCAATTTGTATGCTTAACGTAACTATTATAATAAACAAAAAGTCATCTCAATCACGAATACGATTCTGAAGATTTTATAGTGGTATATTTTTATTCTTGAGGTTAAATTCTCTGAGAAATATGGATACAAATGTCAACAGATTTTACCGGGAATTTTCCGGTAGTGATTCTCGGTAATTTCGCGGGACCGATTCCCGAGAACATTTTCACGTGGGAAATAAGTTATTCAACATGGTTTTTGCATATAGGGAATACATTTTTGCAAACACTGATATTCTCAAAAAGATTATTGGTCCAGGACTTTGGAAATATGTCAAAAGTTGTAAAATTTGAACATTCAAAATTAATCTTCTCTTACATTTTTCAATATTTTTTAACGCATTTTTTTCTAATCTTATTTTATAACTCTAAACAACCTCTCGCATGGATTACCAAAAATATGCAATTAGTGAAAAGATAAAAATTCTAACCTCTTCTAAAATTAAAATTTCAAATTTTTGATCATCCTATATATTTTAGGGTTAAAAATGGTGCCAGAAAAAAATATAACCCACTTTAATAATTCAAATTTAATGGAGTCAAAGTTGGGGGTGGTACCTCCCCTTAAACTGAACAAATTTTAAGTTTGATTTAAACAAAATTTGTTTGAATCAAATAATTTTTTTCTCAGTGTATGTGTTTGATATTTATTTTTTGTTAACAGTTATGCTTGTGCTTGTTAAGATAATATTTTGTTTGTTTAACATTTTCTTTAATGTATGTAATATTTTGTACAGAACAAAATAAAAAAAAACATTACCTACAACTTTGTTAAATTATTACCCTAAAAAATCAAATACATACACTGAAAAAAATATATTTATAGTACTGCCATAAATATAGCCAATTCTGACATATTATATTGGTAGATATGATACTGCCATACAGTATTGTTGTTTCAGCCATACGCAGTGTAGAACAGCAATATGTATTTGAGAGACAATAATATGTATGCAGAGAACACGAATACTGTATTTTAAGAACAGCAATACACGGTATTGCTGTTTCAGCTATACATCCTAACAATATTTGTATGTCAAAATTAACATTATCATTTTCTTCAGTGTATGTGACCTGTCTAAAAAGATAAGCAAAAGTTAATAATTTTGTGCAAACCTATGAATATTTAATTGTTTATAACTTTTAACAAAATTAATTTAGTACTTTTTTTATAATCAACAATTATCTTATTGAAAATTGATAAAAATTAAAAATTATTATACAGTTATTAGTTATTCTTTTAAATATTTACAATTTATATATATAAATACACAGAGTGTCCGCCCAACCGGGAAAAACCCGGGAGAAAAATCAATCGGGAGGAAACCGGGAAAAAGCCGGGACTAAAATTTTACATTTAAAGATTTTAGAAAATTAAAGTTAAAGGAAACAGTTTTAGTCAATAAAATTTTCTGATAAGTTTATTTACAGATTTCATTCAAATTTTTCATAAAACATCAATAACTTCTTTTTTAAATAAATATTTAATTATTATTTTTTTTCCATAATAATTAAAATTCATCAAAAGATTCAAATTCAAACGTTTTGAAATTTAACTACTTATAAAAAATTGTTATAAAACATCAAAACATCGATTACTCCTAGTCGAAGAGTCGAATTAAAGACGACCGAGTGATAAAATCATTATTTTATATTATAAGATTTTATAAAAAAATGTTAGAAAATAATTGAATTTCTAGGATAATTTTTTTTATTTATAAAGATAATTAAAATTCTGCCAAGAATTTTATTAAAATTCTTTGCAAAAAATTAAATTTCAGAGAAGAATTTTATTATTTATAATGATAATTGAAATTTTGAACAGATTTGTTTTAAAAATGTTTAAAAGTTATTGAATATTGAAGAAGAATTTTGATATTTTTAAAAATAGTTGAAGTTGTGATGAGAATTTAAAAAAAATGTTGAAAATAATTGAATTTCTGCGAAGAATTTTATTACTTTTGAAAATAAATGAATTTCTAGGTTGAATTTTATTATTTATAAAGATAATTACAAATGTACAGAAATATATAAATAATTGAAATTCTGACAAGAATTTTATTAAAATTCTTTGAAAATAATTGAATTACATAGAAGAATTTTATTATTTATAAAGATAATTGAATTTTCGAACAGATTTTTTTTTCGAAATGTTTAAAAGCAATTGAATTTTTAAGCAGAATTTTGATATTTACAAAGATAATTGAAATTTTGAAAATGTAAAAAGAGTTTTGAAAATAATTGAATTTCTGCGAAGTATGTTATCTAAACTTTTGAAAATAATTAAATTTCCATGATTAATTTTCTTATTTTTTGAAGATAATGATAAATTTTGACGAGAAATTAAAAAAAATTGAAAATAATTGAAATTCTGCGGAGTATTTTATTACTTTTGAAAATAATTGAATTTCCATGATGAATTTTATTATTTATAACATTTTGACGAGAATCATAATTTGAGATATATTTATAAATAATAAAATTTTTCTCTAAAATTAATTTATTTTCAAAACTAATAAAATTCTTCTCAAAAATTTAATTACATTCAAAAATTTTATTAAATTTTTTTTAAATAATCGAATTTTGGAAAAGAATTTTATTATAGTTATATATATTAATAAATTATTATTTATTTATTAAGTATTTAAGTATATGTGTAAGTATACATGTGTACGTATTGTGTGCATATGTGTGAGTATACATGTGTATGAATTGAGTGCATATGTGTGAGTATACATGTGTATATATTGTGTGTATATGTGTGACTATACATCTGTATGTATTGAGTGTATATGTGTAAGTAAACATGTGTATGTATACATGTGTATGTGTTGTGTGTATATGTGTGAGTATACATGTGTATGTGTTGTGTGTATATGTGTGAGTATACATGTTTATGTGTTTAGTGTATATGTGTTAGTATACATGTGTACGTGTTGTGTGTATATGTGTGACTATACATCTGTATGTATTGAGTGTATATGTGTAAGTAAACATGTGTATGTATACATGTGTATGTGTTGTGTGTATATGTGTGAGTATACATGTGTATGTGTTGTGTGTATATGTGTGAGTATACATGTTTATGTGTTTAGTGTATATGTGTTAGTATACATGTGTACGTGTTGTGTGTATATGTGTGAGTATACATGTGTACGTGTTGTGTGTATATGTGTGAGTATACATGTGTATGTATTGTGTGTATATGTGTGAGTATACATGTGTATGTGTTTTGTGTATATGTGTGAGTATACATGTGTATGAATTGAGTGCATATGTGTGAGTATATGGGAAATATTTTATGTATATGACATGTGTGAGTGTATGTGTAACACATAACCTGTGTGTGATTATTATTTAAGGATAATTGTGCATGTAAAAAGTATGCATGTTTATAAGAAAAAAGTAATAGTTGGTTAGGACGCTACTGCGCATGGTCAGACGAAGAACGAAACCAACAAGGAATTAATATAAGGAGGATTTCTCTAAAATTAATTTATTTTCAAAACTAATAAAATTCTTCTCAAAAATTTAATTACATTCAAAAATTTTATTAAATTTTTTTTAAATAATCGAATTTTGGAAAAGAATTTTATTAGTTATATATATTAATAAATTATTATTTATTTATTAAGTATTTAAGTATATGTGTAAGTATACATGTGTACGTATTGTGTGCATATGTGTGAGTATACATGTGTATGAATTGAGTGCATATGTGTGAGTATACATGTGTATATATTGTGTGTATATGTGTGACTATACATGTGTATGTATTGAGTGTATATGTGTAAGTAAACATGTGTATGTATACATGTGTATGTGTTGTGTGTATATGTGTGAGTATACATGTGTATGTGTTGTGTGTATATGTGTGAGTATACATGTGTACGTGTTGTGTGTATATGTGTGAGTATACATGTGTATGTGTTGTGTGTATATGTGTGAGTATACATGTTTATGTGTTTAGTGTATATGTGTTAGTATACATGTGTACGTGTTGTGTGTATATGTGTGAGTATACATGTGTAAGTGTTGTTTGTATATGTGTGAGTATACATGTGTAGGTGTTTTGTGGATATGTGTGAGTATATACATGTGTATGAATTGAGTGCATATGTTGATAATATGGGAAATATTTTATGTATATGACATGTGTGAGTGTATGTGTAACACATAACCTGTGTGTGATTATTATTTAAGGATAATTGTGCATGTAAAAAGTATGCATGTTTATAAGAAAAAAGTAATAGTTGGTTAGGACGCTACTGCGCATGGTCAGACGAAGAACGAAACCAACAAGGAATTAATATAATAAGGATAATTGAATTGCGAATTTCGAAAAGAGCTCAACTCTGAAAATCGTAAAAGTCACTTTCACTGTCTTTTGTTATATAAAAATGATCCTTACGGTTTTTAAAGTTGAGTCCTTTTCGAATTTCGCGATTCAATTCATTATTTATGAAATTAATTGAATTATTGCGATGAAATTTATAAAAAAAAATTTCTATCATAATTATTTATTATTTGGGTGATTTTACTAGAAGTGTTTAAAATAAGGGAAAAAGGATAGAAAATGTATAATTTTAGGTGTTTCAGGGAATTTTAAATTTTTAATAATTTGTAGTGATAAAAAGGGGAAAATGGGAGAAAAGTTAGGAAAAGGGAATTTTAGGGAGTTTAAAATTTTTAATAATTTATAGTGATAAAAAAGGGGAAAATAGGAGAAAATTTAGGAAAAGGTAATTTTAGGTGTTTTATAGGATTTTAATAATTTACAGTGATAAAAAAAGGGAAAAGGGAGAAAATTTACGAAAAGGGGATTTTAGGTGTTTTAAGTAATTTTCAATGATTAAAAAAAAAATAAAAACGGGAAAAGGGGGAAAAAAGGGGAATAAGTTAAATATGATACTAACTGTGACCACTGTTATCAAGAGGCATTATTATAATCATTTTTTTCTATTTGAACCAATTAGCCTATTACTACCTACTATAGAAAACTATTTATAAAAAAGCTCATTGAAAGTTTTATGGAACATAAACTAAATTTGAAAATAAACCTTTCCCACGTTATGAGAATTTAGTGCAACGCCCTGTTTGAAGAATAAGTTGACTCACATTAATTTCAGTTATACGCTCATGTGCTATCTTCGCATACTGCAATCAGTGTGGAAATAAAAAACGAAGATACAAACATTTGCACTAGTATTCGTCCTTTAATGTAAACTCGTAAATAACAGTTTCTTGGCTTTCAAACTACTCTACTGTATTTATAATATGATGATGCACAACCACCCACAGATAATGCATCAAATGGAAAAACAATGCAAATCAATAGTTCTGTAAAGCTAAAGCTAAACCACATTCATAAAAATTAATTTTTTAGTTTTTTCATATGCCATTAATTACTGTTCATTCATTCATTAATTACTGTTCAAAAAGTGCTTAATAAAGCAAAATGCTATAAAAAAGGAGAAACAATGTTGAATTTTAATAAATTTCGATTTTTGGTTACAAATTATAATTTGATGTATGAAGATAATAAATTATCTTCTTCTGACCAAAGAGTGGAGCATAAATAAAATTTGGGTTAATTTTTTATTTGATTTAAATTTTTTGTATCAATTCGTTTGCAATTTGATACTTTTAAAATTCTATTAACTAGCATAAATAAAAAAAAATTATTAATAATAAAAAATTATTCTTTAATAAAATAAAAAATGTTTGTTTTTAATTCTTAATAAAGAAGATAAAATATTCATTGAATTATTATTCATATTCCTAAAGTTACGAACTTTCGAATGAACGATAATATCTCTTTTTTTCGTCCTTTAATTTGTATTTTATTAAAAAAGAAATAAACAGAATTAATTTACAAACGAAGTTTAATATTTCGTTTACATTTTTTTTTCATTTAAAAATTTTTTAAAATAGTCAAAACGTTTAAATTTTTTTAATTAAAATTAAAATTTATTAATTAAATAAAAAAATCTGTTAATCAAATAAAAAAATCTGTTAATTAAATAAAAAAATCTATTAATTCAATATTAAAATTAAAAATTTAAATTTCATGCACACAGTGTATAGAAATAAAAAATTACCTATTCAGTCGAATGGTGTTTCTTGTCGCTCGCACCATAAGAGCTCTCTCCCAAAAATGCACAGCTTCAGGCAGAATTGTATTCTAAAGGCAAATAATTTATAATTTATAATATTATTTCTATATCATTTTTTCTTCTTTCATTACATATACTTTCATGGGGGAAAATTTATAATATTTTAAATCATTTTTAATTCAACACAATGCAATAAAACATAATAGTTGAAATATAAATAGAATACAAATATTCTGGGAATTAATTAAATATTAATGAAAAAAAAAATATTTATTTTCCCACTAGAGTCTTTTTTACGAATATTTATATATTTAGAATTGTGATCTGATACGTTTATTGTCCAAATTCTTGAATTCAATTTTATGAAAAAAGCAAATAGTAAAAAAAAGGTTAAAAAAAAAGATTCCAATTATTTTTACAATTTATATTTCAATATTGATTTTTGATTTGATCTTGATATCAATTTTTAATTTTACTTCTCCAGAGTAAACTTTATAACATTCGAAATAAATTGTAATAGAAATTAATAAAAATTGTTTAAAACCAAGTAAAAATTATTCTCGAAAAACTACAACAACAACTACAGTTGTTTTCGTTTGACAAAAATAGCTTATGTAACATAATTTTGTCCGGTTTTTTTTTTGGTAAAAATATTTAAATTCTGGGCGTTTCCTAAAAATTAAAATACTTTTTTGATTTTTCCTCTTCTTCATATCCTGGGTGATCATAATTTTCAGTTTATTAATTTTCCTGACAATTTACTAACATTAAAATTATTTTCCCAGGCAAAATTATTTTTACAGAGAAAAATATGAAACTTTACGGATAATGAAGAAAAATTTATGAATTTCAATAATTTCTAAAAAATTATAATTATAATTCTACGTAAATTCAATTATTTTCTACAATTTTCAACTGAACATAATTTCTAAATCAATTATTTTCAATAATTTGTCGAAAATTCTTCCGAAATTCAATTATTGAATTACAAAAACTCAATTTTTTATTATTGTAATAATTGCCCGTGTGTTTTCCCTAAATTAATAAGGTAAATTTTTTGTATTTATGTTTCAATAATTTTGAAAAATTAATAGTTTTTTAATTATGTACAATTGGAAAATTTCCAAACCATTGAAATTCAATAAAATATTTTTAAAATAATTATATTTTTTTAAAAATAAAAATAAAAATAATTTAATTCTTTGGAAATTGTAATAAAATACTTGAAAAGATGATTCAGTTTTAATTAAATTTTACAGAATTTCAATTATTTAAAATCTTTTCAACTAATATTTGAAAAACATAATTAGAAAAATTTAAAAATACATTTCAAACATTTGTCTATAGTTATACTTTTTATGCTATAAAAATTGAAATACAAGTTGCATTTTACACTAAAAAAAAGGTAATTTTTCATAAAATTTGTAAAACAAGAATCGTATTACTTAAAAATAGTCGAAAATGTCAAAAAAGTCATAATATCCGAGGCCTGATGGTTAATTTTTTTCTCCAAAATGTTAAAAATAATTCTAAAATATTATTTTTTGTGTGTATTTGAATTTTAGGAAATATATGTAATTGAAAACATTGGAATTTAAAAAATTAATTTTCTATAACTAATTTTCTTTAATTGACATTCCTAAATTTTAAATTTCAAGATTTTTCATTAACGTTTCTGAAAATTCAGTTATTTTAAAAATTTCCAATTAAAATTCTTTGAAAATTGATTTTCCAAAATAGTAATAAAATAAGTAATAAAATACTTGAAAAAAATTAATTACAGTCAATTGAATTTTAAATAATATTCTTCAGTCATTTTTTAAAGATAATAGTTCTTAATTATACAGAATTGAAAATTTTACAAATTATTGAAATTTGACAAAATCTATTAAAAATAATTAAATTTTTGAAAAATATAAACAAAAATAATTCAATTTTTGAAGAATTTCAATTATTAATATTTATTATTTTTCATTAAGTCCAAAAAAGGGATTTTTTATAATTTTTTACTCACTTTGTTCCAAAATAATTGAATAAAAAAATTTTTTATTAAACAATTCCAAGAATTTGTTCTTAAAATATTTTTATGTCATTTTTTGAAAATATTTAAATTTAAAAAAAAAATGTTTGGCTATTTTGAGAAAACTAATTAATTTTTTAATGAATTGCAATTAAAAAATTCTAACATGATTTTTTACTCAAAATTGGTAAAAATAATGCTAAAATATTACTTTTTGTCTGTATTTGAATTTTCGAAAAATCTAATTGAAAATATTGGTAATATTGTATTTTAAAAAATAAGAAGCTAATTTTAATTCATCAATTTTACATTTAAAGATTGTTTATAAAAATTTTTGCTAAGTTAATTATTTTTTCATAATTTGCAATTAAAATTTTTGAAAAGTTTATTTTCCAAAATAAATAACAAAATTGTTACGAAATACTTCAAAATACTTGAAAAATTAATTATTTTTAATGAAATTATAGAGAATTTCTATTATTCAAAAAGATTTTTATTACAGATATATTTGAAAAATTTAATAATTATTTAGGAAATAATTTAATAGTTATTAAAAAGTGATTCGAAAATAATTCTTGAAAGAGTTCTTTAGTTACATTTTTCGCTCTTTAAAAATCGATATAAGTTGTATTTTAATATTTAATACTAAAAAATGTATTTTGTTGCAATAGTTGGAAGAAAAGTCGAAAAAGTCCCAAGCTTTGAAAATAAATGGAAAAAGGAACATTTTTTTCATTTTCCTGACAAACAATTTTTTTTGTATCACTTCACAAAAAAAAACGATTCTTTCAATCGTGTCTCCAAAAAAATATTTTCCCCCCCATTTCTTTTTAATTCCAAGTTGCCATTTCCTTGAAAATAAATGTTAATGAACAAAAAAAAAAATTACAAGAACTTAAAAGTAAAACATTTATTTTTCCAATATAAAGAGAAAAGTAATTTACAAAAAAAAACTGCTCGCCGCATTTGAAATACGTAAATATAAACTACCGGAAGATGCTTCATGAAATTATCCTCTACTTTGCTAAAGAGCAAAGCATGTGCTATGAATAAAATGCTACTTATCGAGATCGTAAATTTGAAAGAGCGCAAGCGAAGCAGTTAACTTGTCCAAAGTGGAAACCCAGTATTCGCATTCATTCAAGTTCAGCTGCGGCTCTTGATTTATTCACAACAGGAAATTTTCATTTTACACCCTCCAAATAATTGCCATTCTATACTTAAAACTCTAAATGAATCCATTATATTGCGCGCTCTAAATTTCATTACAATTAATTATTCAAAAATACAATTCCGCAAATAAAATATCCCCCTCAATTTATACGAAAAAGCTCTTTCACACAATCTCTTCACTATTCATAAGTTAATAACCATAAAAACAAAATTAACAAAATTAACAAAAATAACAAAAATTTTAAACTAAAATTTTCTGCAATAAAATATTTTTCTCCCATTCTCCAATTAATATCACTGCAAAAAAATTCCCCTCAATTAAAAAATAATTCTCAAGAGTTCAATTACTATTTTTCATTTCCGAATAAAAAAATATATTTTTATATATAAAAAAAATATTTTTTTATATATAAAAAAAATATTTTTTTATATATATAAAAAAAATAATAAATATACTTTCAAAAATGTGTTTTTTAAAATTCCATAATTATTTGCGATGAATGGAAACAATTAATTTAATTGCTAACAATTGAGCTAGGGCTATATAATTTTAGAAAGAAGGTCTTTTTAATTAAAAAAAAAAATCTTTAGAACTTTTATGTACAATAGAAATAATACAAAAGAGGGAAAGTTTGTGAAAAGAACTTTTTTGCATTGCGAAACATTCTAAAAATACTTTGTTCAAAGAAAAAATGTTCACTCTATAAAGTGCACGAAATTTAATACAATTTTCT